>JAEIFU010001127.1:0-80637 GCA_018904235.1 Lordiphosa stackelbergi | reverse complement strand
TAAAATTTGCCACTCTGATTTTTAGTTCTATTATTAGTACGATTAGTAGAAGGAAATTCTTGTAGCTTCATTACCTTCGCCTGTTGCAATTAGTCTCCCTATTTCCTTATAAAGGCCCTAAATCAATTGCATTGAGTTTAAAGTAAATACGGAGTTCCTATGTAAAAACAATGTAAATAGATACCAAGAGCAAGTTCGAAAATAAACAAAAAACATTTTTCGCACTAATACAGTCAGGTTACCTAGATACACACGCATACACAAATTCTTTTGTCAACTTATGCCATGTTCACACACGAATATATTTAGAATTATATAATATAATAATAAATAATTAACGCGAATTTCGATGACAATTATGCTAAATAAACCATATAGCGTACTTTTCGGAAATATTTGATCAAGTTATTTGCGTATGGAACCATAGGTATAGTTTTAAGCAGGGATGCAAACCACTCGGAAATAAGGACTGGTTCGGTTCAGTGGTTCACACAGTTCTTGAACCGCCGGTTCGGTTCATTGCATGGTTTTTGGGGCTTACTGAACCGCGGATATGGTTCGGTTCGGTTCACTTTTTATTCATTTCATTAACTAAAGAAAAATAATTTTGATACAAGTGTTCAGATTATTCATTAACAAGGACTTAGGTTTTCAGTTAATCGGGTATGTTCAAAACTTCGACGGCAATTTCCGTATAAACGGTTCTCATTTCTTTTGTGGTTTTTGAAATTTCACGGTTTGAAATCGACTACTGAAAGCCAAGCGGATCAAAATTGTCAAATAATTACAATTTTCTTTTGACCTGATCAAGTAATCTCTGACATATCTGGCTCTTCACATATAAATAAATTTTTAAAACAACAGGAAATAATCTTAATAATCTTTAGGTAAACGATAACAATCGATGTTTTACTTTTTTAAGAAATTGAACGAATATCCGTTATGCTTTCATTATCGTTTGTAATTTTGTTGTATATTAACATAAAATGAGATCAAGCTACATTTTTTTCCTTCTTCTAATAGCAGGCTTGATTCCTAGAATCTAAGAAATCAAATTCAAAAATAGTCGGAGCTCTTTTTTCCAAAGACTTGACAATTACTGAGCTATGTCATTCTCCCTTTTTTCAACCTTAATTGTGCATGCCTATCAGCCATAGAAATACTCAAGGCCATTTTCTATTTCAACCCAATCTCAATTAAAGGTAAAAAGTTAACGCTTGAGTATTATGTGAGTTGACCCCCCAAAGGATAATACAATCACGACTTGGCTTATTACACTTTTGGGTGGATTGGTTGGATCAAGGTTGATGTTCTTAGTTTTTTACAACAACTTTGCTTTTTTAAAGCTAATAGCTGATTTTTCCCACTATTCGCCAGTAACTCAATACCTAGCTAAAGTGAACCGAACCGAACCATTTTATTTTTCGGTTTTTGGTTCGGTTCAACATTTTTGAAAACACACCGGTTCGGTTCACGAGCACAAAAAGCGGATCGGTTCGGTTCAGAACTGGTTTGCATCCCTGGTATTAAGTTCTGCAAATCTGCAATAATGGATATTTAGACAAATTTTCTTGTTGTGCAACTTATTTGCCTGTCTGAACATAGCTTTAAGGTTTTTTAAAGTGAGGAATTTTTACACTTATTTTGCCTTGGAATTCCCTTCCAGCTGTACCACTTCCGAGATGAAAAGTCAACTGCTGATATGCAGTCAATGGGCCAAGTCTGTTTAACATGTAACAAGTTAAAATCAATCCAGTGTGTTGTTTAAATAAGACCATATCAAGCAAAAGTCAACATTAAGTCAAGAAATGCGGGCTTAAAAGATTCGTACACTAGTCAATCCTCCAATAATCCGGGATTGACGAAATTCTGAATTTTTATACACTGTACCAAAGGAACACAGAGTATATTAAGTTTGTACAAAAGTATGTAATAGGAAGAAGGAATCATTTCCGACCCTATTAAGTATATATATTCTTGATCAGACCAAGAGCCGAGTCGATATAGCCATGTCCGTCCGTTCGTATGAACAAGCAGATCTCAGAGATGGTAAGAGATAGAGGTTTGACATGTATGAAACAAATGCATATCATCCACAGTTTAGTAGATAATTGGTTTGTACCTTCTAGAGATAGTTCGTAATTATCGATTTATATCGATTTGATGAGCTTGTGCTATTATTTCTCGTGCAAACAAAATAGCTTACCCCGTTCTGACTTAATGTGCTAGCGATAATTTCGAAGCAAGGCGACGAGCACTGATGAGACGAGTGAATAGAGCGAGTGTGTTTGAATAATTTTCTTAATTAGTGCTCGTTAAAAAAGTGCTTCCATTTAAAAGATAGGTCTAAAGAAAGGGTTAGTAAGAAAAACAATTTTGTTGTCAAAGCCATCACTTCCAAATCAAATGCTGATAAATATTATAGACTTCCACATAATTCTGATAAGTTTGTTCCAAATCGGATGATAGGCGCTATAGGAGCGATCGGTCGAAAAGAAGCTCTAGTGGGAAAATTGGTGTTGTTGTTAGAGTCTTTTTACTTTTTAGTTATTTATATTATTTGTTTCAACACCATTTCGGCGAGTTTGACCAAAGTCGGATGAATACAAAAAAAAAGTGGCGCCATCTATTGCTGAGTTTGGGAAATAAATCAGCTGATATGGTTTAACGCTAAAATGAAATTGTGGAATGAAAATAGTTTAATACCTTTATACGCGTCAAGCCGAATTTAGATTTCCCCCATTTTTTTTTCCAGAGGTCGCAAAAATCGCTCCCCCATTTGCCTGTGTCAGAAAACAGCAGCTTTCGCGCTACCATATAAAATATAAAAACCTTTAACTACGCTCTCTGCCTCTCTTTGGTTGTGAGAGTAGAGAAACACATTTTTTTCTTTTCCTCTCAGGTCTGTCCGCCTTTTTTGGCAAAATTCGCGCATTCAAAAAGTCTTCTTCGTATGTATGCATCGGTGTGTAAGCTTTCAGCCTAGGCTTAGCTAACACTATGAATGTATGCGACAAACTATATGCGCTCTCTCGTTCTCTCTCACACTGACTCGCTGTCTGTTTATGCTAAACTATGGCGCTCTCTTGAGTCTGCAACCTTTTCAACTACCATTTTTACAATTTGGTCTTCGAGAAGCACACATTTTATGACCGATTGACTGAATTAGGCCTGGTAAGGGGTTGTTCTCAGACCGATCAGCGCTGTTTGTTCAACCTCAGCCACTCAACAGTGAGCGCGATTGCATCACACATTCGGTTGAGGGAAGCCTGAAAGCGTTTTGTTTTTGTTTTTTCGGTCAGTGATGTGAGCAGAGCACAGGGTTGAGAGTTATTTACGAGGTATGATTTTTTCTCACAAGGTGTGATTCAAAATCAGTAGAGCGGCTTCGGTTCATACCTTGTTTTAGTCCTGGCTTACCGCTCTTCTCTATGTGAATACTTTTGAGCTACAAATCTAGTATTGGCCAGTTAGGGTATTAAAATTTTCTCAATGCCAAAACTAAGCCGAACTCTGCACTTATCTTTTCTTTTTTTTGGCCAAGTTAAATTTTTAGTTCTTCCCTTCCAGCAGCGCAGCCAGTGCGCCAACACTCAACGCGCATAAAACTCTTGAAAATGCTTTTGCTCGTAAATTTTGAAGCAAATGCTGTAGATTGGGGAAGGGCGCGTGAGGGATAGGGTAAAAAGCAGCAGATCCCTGCAGGCGTCCAGTGGATGCTGTTGCTTTGTTGTTTGTGTTTTTTTGGTTTTGTTTTTGTATTTTGGGAGTGGGACTGACAGGGTGGTGCACACATACAGGACATTGCCGCAACAATTGTTGGCTTGCCGCCGTCGTCGTCGCCGTCATGCAAATTTATTTTCAAATGCGGCAAAGCAAAGGGCCATGTGTGCAAACAACCCGCCGCCTCGCCCTCAACCCTCGCAGGGTAATAAAACAAATTTTGTGGAAAATATCTTCCCTCCATATAAATTTATATAGAAATTGCTTGAAAATAAAGAAATCAGAGGACAACAAAAAAAATCTGAAGAGTAGCAGCAGCTAAAAAGGATTAATGATGCACACACTCCCTACCTCCCCATACACCATTTGTTGTTATATAAATTGTTTTGCATGTTTGCTCCCCCCCTAGCGCTTCGTTACACTGCACTGCTTTGAGTTATAATTCAACATCGAAAAGCTGATAAGATTATAGTTGAAATATGAGTTTGTTGCTGCCTTTTAGCTTTTCCTCTGTTTTTTTCCCGATTTTTTTTTTTTGCCTTCTCTTGTTGCATTTTTCACATTTCGGCTTGCTTGTTTGTTGAGTATTTGGGTTGTGTATTTATTTATTTGCGGTCACGTATGTAAACTGTTTCCATGAAATGTTACAAAAACTTGCTAGCTTCATTTTATTTGGAATTTTGTATTTAATTAAATGCACACACAAGGTTGGAAATTGTGCAAATTACAAATATGAGTTTAGTACTACCAACCTTGAGTTTACATGCAATTTAATCAAAGCTAGGTACAATGTTTTAGAACATTAAAGAAATGCGAGAATGTTGAAATATTGAATATGCGGGCCCGCTTCATGACAGGAAATGCATCCCACATAACAATATTTGTGCTCTTTCACCTTGTGCTGTGCAACTTTTTGGTCAACGAAATACAAAGAATATTTTTGTTTTCTTTTAAAACCTTCCACTGCCTTTTTAAAACACAAGATCTTACTCTTCAATACTAGTGGAGGCACTCCAGTGGCGAATGTCGCTTTCGTACCCTCTCAGTTTCTGTCTAAATTAATCAAAGCAAACATTTCTATACTCCCAAACCCATAAGGTCTACCAAAACAAGCTAGGTTAATGGCTGCTTCGGTTGCTTTGCTGTTCATTCAATCATCTCATTCATTCCCAGTCAGTTAGTCAATGCCACAGGCCAAATCACAGGAACCCCAAATACGAATAATCACAGCTCATATAATCATAATTATGTGCTGCCTATACACAGCCACGCCCCCAACCTTACCCACACACACTCACACTCGTTAGTCCTTGCCCGCACATCGCACACGCAAAACGTGCAACGTGGCGTATGAGCAATTTGTGCTCGACTCTCAAAGTGAAAATGGGAACGCATATGCTAAAGTCGCCTTGCCGCCCTCCCTTCCCTTTTTATTCCACCTTCTGTTAGTTCAGTGCTCATTATGGAATTATGCACAGATATTTTTTATGTTTGAGCCAAGCAAAGTGTGGCGAAATAAATAGATTTTTACCCTAGCAGCAGCAGCAGCTGTGAAAGTCCTCCATCCAACGCCTCATTTCTTGCTACTTATTTACACAAAATTAAGTAAATTAAAGAGAAAGTGAAACAAAATTAAAGAATATGTTTTCAATGGGTTTTGGCGAAGTTTTTTAGGATTAATATGAATGTATTATTGAAAAAATAAGAATGAGAAAAATAAAGTGCACAATTTTTGCGATTCTTTTAATTTTTGGCAATGTGTGGGGGCCCCTGCTAAGGAATTGCAATTGGGTAGCATTAAATAAAATCGTTGGTCGGTGGACAACCAGAAAAGTCCTTTACAAAATTGGATACATCTGAACAATATAAAAAAAAAAAAGTAAAAGCGTTGCAGTCGAGTGGCCCGACTCCGAAATACCCAGGCAACACAGGATTGGAATCGTGTGATCTGGTCTATCGTAACCAAACTTTGCAAGAAGTCTTTTGATACAAACACGCTGCACATTTTTCGTATCCGGCCTGATCGGATGACTATAGCATATAGCAGTCATAGAAAAGTCGGTCGAAAAAGTAGTTTTAGTGAGAAAAACTTTTTTGTTTTCAACGTTATCGCTCCCAATCCTCGTATTTATAAGTTTTCTATGATTTCAAATAATTTCACTAAGACTGATCAAAATCGGAACACTATATAGTATAGCTGCCATACAATAAATAGGTCTGAAAAAAGCCTTAGTAAAAAAAACTTTTTTGTTTTCAATGCTTTCGCTTCCAATCTTGTTACTGATCAATTTTAATGACAACAATGACAATTGTGTCAAGTTTTGTTCAAATCGGATGACTAGCATATAGCTGCCGCAGGAACGATCTTTCGAAGAAGTAGTTCTAATGAGAATAACTTTTTTGTTTCGAATGGTAGCGTTTTAATACCTTTCAGTTATAAATATTATGTGTTTTAACCAGGGCATAATCCCGAACCGAATTTCAGTTCCGATACCGGTACGTCCCGAAATGAATGTTTCGGTTAAAGGTTCCATTTCGGTTTTCAATTAATTTCGGTTCTCGGTTTCGATACGGTACCCGCATTTTTATTTCGGTATACCGGTAGACTGAAAAACTCAATTCTGAGATAAATCTAAATCATTTTATTACTGTTTAATAAAACAAATCGAAATTCAACACAAAAATGAATGGTTTCACATTTAAAGTAAAATTTTATAGCCTTTATATTTCGTATTTTTTTTATGTAGCTCATGCTCATAGATATTATATTATGTATTACTAGTTTTCGAATTTAACTTTGAATTTTATACGTCCACTATATAGCATTGAGAGAAGCTTGGCTTGTCCCCGTTGAGGAGCTGTATAGCCAGTTTTACCTTTCCCTATATAGCATTCTTGTGATTTGCTCGCAGTGACATAATTGCATTAAATGTGGTTGAGTCCATCCAACTTTTTAGCGGATTTATTATATATTTAACGCCAGAGAATAGGCGTTGCACGCTTACCTGCGTAGCTGGAACAGAAAGAGCGACTTTTGAAATTGCACACAATTCTTGGAACTTTGTAGAGGATTATTACCAAGAATCAAAATCAATATGCCTCAACTTCGTCGGCGCATTCAAAAGAACCATAATTTGAACTGCAGTTCATTATTCAGTGATTGATCAGCAAACGACAAAATTTGTGCAAAAATATTATGTAAAAGATCGATACAAGTATTTTTTTGTCAGTACCTAGCGTTACGTTAGACCTAGGGTCCAAAAATATTGCACATAAAAAGCATTGTTTTCAAAAAGGGATTTCTTTCGCTTTTCTATTTCCTGAAAAAAAAGAGAGAACGAAATTTTGATATTTCCAATTTGCAGTGAATCCAAATGGAATAAAAATCGCCCAAAACTAGATTTTCGGCATTAAGTTTAGTTGTGTCCGCCTCCGTTGATTCTAATATGCGCACAATTTTGCGAACTGAGTCCCACACTTTCCGGTTCAGAAGAAAGTCCTTATATGCAGCCGCAAAATTGAAGCAAGAGTTGAAGACGTCTTCCGCCAGCAAATATTTTGGTATCCTGTAGGTTGAGCTCCAACGCGTGGGGCAATCGATGGTGCTTAAATGTTATGACTCCTAAAAAGTTGAAAGATAATCTGGCATCGTGTAAAGGTCGTTTTATGATTGCTTTTTTCCATTACAAATGTCTGACTAAAACTACGATGCGCTCTGCAAAGGTAAAAAACCCGAAACTGTACCTCTACCAACGTTTCGGTTTCGTTCCGGTTATATCGGTTCCAATAATAACGGTAAACGCTTTTCGGTTCCCAAAAAAAATTTGTTTCGATTCCGGTTCCGGTTCCGGTACGCGACGGTTTATTTCGGTTAACGGTTCCGGTTCCGGTATTATGCCCTGGTTTTAACACAATGTTGGAGATTTTGATCAAAATCGAATGAATATATCGTACAGCCTTACAACAAACAGGCAGGCATATATCATGCTCAAAGTATATAAACTTCGGTCGAGCCGAAGTTAGCTTTTCTCTATTTTTATACACTTGAAAAGTGTATTATAATTTGCCCAGAAGTTTGAACGCAAGAAGGAATCATCCCGACCACATAAAGTATATATATCTTGATCAGCAACGAGCTGAGTTGATTAGCTTGTCCGTCCGGTCCGCGTTTTCACGCGAACAGTCCACAGTTTTGTAGTTATCGAGCTGAAACTTTGCAGTTTCGGACGCTCGGATGACACTTCGTGCTCATAAAAGTGTGGAAATGGGTTTTAGTAAGAAAAACTGTTTTGTTCTCAATATTACTCTGTCAAATGGGTAATATGTAATGTTTTTAAGCTGATCTGCGAAGTTTGGTCGAAGTCGCTAACCGTTGAGACAAGCTATTTTGTTTGCCTTTCTCGTTTTATTTATTATTAACTTTCTTATTTTATTATTTTTTGTCGACTGTGTGCAAGATTGTGATCATTTCGTCCATGGCCCATGCGAACAAATCACATTTGCTTCTACTTTTATCATACCATCAATCTTAAGCTGGCTCGAGGTCTCGTTATGCTTGCACATAACTCCAAAAGCAGGAATACAACACACCACAACGAAGGCTAATTGATCGTACAGCTGTTTCATTGGTATCTCTACCAAATCATCAGCGATCTTCACTCACTTGTACTGAAGCCAACGGTTCCCACTCCATTCAAGAGCTACCATAATCGTTTGGGAATTCCTAAATGACTCAACAGCAAAATCGGCACTTTTTGTTAGTCTTCTGACAGTTTTCATAATGAAATTCTATTCCAAAGAATTCCAAAACTGTTTACGGTTTTGATCAAATTGATAATGAAGCTGTAGCATGTTTAGCTTATTACTTTATAAATCTCAGTGCATATTTTCCTCAGCTAAGAAAGTTTGCCAAAATAATAATAACAAACACCTACCTCAATGGAACTTTAACTTTTTGCATAATTTTATTGGAAACTTTTTTTTTATTATAGCTTTTGGGAATCAACTTTCAATACCTGAACTGATGGCACTGCAGTTTGCAGGCGGTTGTATTTAATGTGTGTCGTTTAATGTCAACTTAAATCAATTGAAATGTCAATTACAACCAAACATGAAATGAAACGAAAGACCTCTGAAGAATTACATAAAAGTTTCTTTTTGGAGTTGCGGAGCCTCCAAGTAATTGAGTTGACTTGGGGGCTTCTTCTTTTATTTTTAGACTCAAAGAGGCGAAATCGATGGGGTTTGGCTGCCTTGGGTGTCAGTTTGAAAACAGGTTGACACACAACTTGTGTAGTTCAAATGTCGCCATCGTCGTCGTCGGCTCAGACTCTCTTTCCTACTCAAATACAAATTGCCGAGGACGTCATGTGGCTGGTTACCTAGACCAGGAATTAGCACACAAAAGCAAAGAAAATAGAAGAAGGAGAAGAAGTACAAGCAAAACATCAACGAACTTGCAATTACAAAACTTCTGGACAAGTGCAAAAAAGTTTGTCAAAGTCATCGTCGATTTGTGTATCAGGTTTCTTCGTCTGTTTCATTTGTTTTTTTTTTCTATTTTAGGTTTTTGTTTTTAGCTTCGTTATGCAAATGCCATTCGATGATTTCTATTGGTTTCTCTTTGATATTTGTTTGTTGCTGAATCAATTTTTTTTTGTAAGCATTGTGAATAGTAATTACAAAAAACTCGGAAACAAAGCGTTTAAATTAAAAACTTAGGTCCGATTTCTTATCTTCTTAATAGCTACTATGTGTCAGATAATCTTACAATTCACGCTGTTATTTGTTACTTTGTGTAAATGGAAATGTAAAATTGGCTTTACAGCCCCAAAGGGCCAAGCCAAGCTTCTCTGAATCTGTTGTAATTTTTCGCACATGCGAAAGGGAACTACAGTTTAACGCCGAGTTCGAACAGCAAAGTTCCAGAAGCTTTTGGCGAGTTACTTCACAGCTGGCGCCAATAGCTGGTGAAGGTGACCGGATGTGTAAAAGCTAGTTTCTAAAGAAAGAAAACAACTTTTTTATTAAATGTTTCGAGACGGGATTGACAGACACACTAACTGCTGCGCCACACCCGGCCTTATGTAGAAGATGAGAAATCGGTTCTTAGTGAATTTTAGTTAACTTTGTTTTAACAAGCTTCACTAAATATTTCTATTATGTAAATTGTAGTTTCTGTTGCTAAACATTTTCACTAATCTGTCTATATTTTCTATTCTTTTTATTACAGGTAAGCTTTCCTACTTGACTTGAATTCTTTGGTAACCGGAACCGAAATTGCGTGAAAAATGAGTGAGTTTGTGTTCAAAGAAATTTAAATTGGAGGTAAAGGGCTAGTTTAAGAATGTAAAGATGTTTAGAATTTAGTTTAGGGTTCTGCAATGTGAGCAGAGAAGTTGCCACTGGCAACTTGGGTAAACTTTCGTATACGATAAAGCTTTAAAGCTCGGTAATTGAATTGTGTTAACACTTTGACAATTCTAAACTAGAAATAAAGAGAAATAACTCATAATTAACTCATCCTTGTCTGAATACAACCCAAAGGCTCATTAAGTATTCAGTCCTAATTCAATTTCTTTGAAACTTCAATTCTCCACTTGGTCAATCATTCGCTTCTCATTTTGCGTGTTTCTCAATTTCATTTACATAACTTTACCTACCTTGCAACTTCACTGAAAACTAAAATCAAGTTTTTTCCTTCCGTTGCAATGCTTTTTTTTTTTTTGTTACACTTTTCCCTCTTTTATACAATTTATTACATACAAACACACACACATACTTACTTTTGCACATTGGTATAAGTTGGTATCTTTGTTGTTGTGGTTGCATTTCCGTTGCGCTTATCACAGCAATGGGCAACAATTTTTACAAAAAAAAGTGTGATATGAGAGAGAGGGAAAAAGGGGGGTAAAACTATGGCAAACTACGTGCGACATACAAAAGCGCCAAATACCGCGCTGTTAGACTGCTCCTCGAGCAGCAGGTGAAGAGGGGGAAAAGTTTAGACGCCTGACGACGAGTGAGCGATTGTTATGCGACAAAACTTGTTGTTGTTGCTGCTGCTGTTGATTATGTTGTACTCAGAGGTTTTGCATCTTTCGCTTTTGGTTAACAGACGCAACAGTCAAAGCAGACAGCAAGTGGCAGCACAGGGGACTTTTGCCAGTCTGTTGACGTCGCGACGTCTTGCGGTCGTTCATCTAACAACCTAAATAAGTTTCGCTGCCTTCTCATCTCTTTTATATTTTTATGGTAATGGAGTACTACCACCACCAGCGACCACAGTTCCATCGACCGACTGACTCACTGTGAAAAGAGGCCTAGCCCACAAAAAATAAAAAGGCAAACTGTGTGCAGTTGGTTGTTTGTATTGGTGACACCATGTTGTCCTCTTATGTGAGTCAGAACTCCAACTGGGTTGGCTTTTATTTCGGTTCTCTAAAAGTGGAAGTGGCTTTAATTTGAGTCAAGGAAGATTATAAACTTTAATTATGTTTAAGGAAATTCTATACCTTTTATACATGTAAGGAGGGTTGAAAACAACTTTGATTCGAGTTTGATTCAGCGTATGGGTCCTCTTTTTGTCCCGTTCGAATGCAATTATCTTGAAAACTAAAAATTGCCCAAAATCAGCCTTAGCACCAATAATAGGGCTTATTAAAAGTTATAAGTTAAACCTATTTAGACTTTCATTTAGACTTTTATTTACTTTAAATGTTGATGGTCCCGTTCGACAGAATGGAAATGCCCATATCTAAATGTTAATGCCAACTTAGGCAAAACCTGTTTAAAAATTTTGAGGTGATGCTTCAAGGAATGGGTTCCATCTTAGTTTTTCGTAACATTTATTTTAAGAGTTTTTATTTTTAGAGGACAGGAGGAGGAATATCCAAATCTGCAGCAAACTTGGATCTGGGTACAGTATACACCTACATACATGCCAAAATTTGTGGCTCCACCTCTTATAGTCTGTGAGATCCACGCTTTTATACAGAGAGAAAGACAGTTTTTCGCTGTTAAAAGATGGAGGAGGAGAATTTTCCAAATCTGAAACAAACTCGATGTGGGTACAGTATACACCTACATACATGCCAAAAATTGTGGCTCTATCTGTTACAGTCTCTGAGATCGACGCGTTCATACAACAGATCAGACGCACAGATGGACATCGCTAAATCGACTCGGCTGTTGATGCTGATCAAGAATATATATAATTTATGGGGTCGGAGGTGCTTCCTTCTGGCTGTTACATACATTTGCAAATTTGATCCCCTTTTTCTCAATTTTCCACTGAGAAACAGTCTAAAAAGAGATTGAAAATGATTATATCAAGAAGAAAAAAGATGAAAGATAAAATACAATAAAGAAAGACGTTTCAACTCTCCTATAGTTCTCTGCATTTGCAGTTGCTACATTTCTCTGCATTTCCTCCATCGGGTATTTGCATGCTGAGAGCTTTTTCTGTGATTGGCTGCACAGTCACGCTTGTGGTGGAGGGTGCAGCGAGTTAAATTGCCATCCCGTGTGTTCAGTACCCCGAGCTTACATCACAAACGTGAAGGGTAAAGTTACATAGTCATGATCAGAGATCTGCACCGCATTTGTACCTGATATAGCCACTGCAAAATATGTTCGCGGTGTTTAAAACACTCATGGCATTTTTGGAGTGCTTAACAGCTGCTCGTGCGGCTAAAATTATTACTTCCACAAGAAAAGATGAGGCGATAAATCCAACAACGCTCTTTGGAATTCCCTCTTTCTCATTTGTCTCTCGGATTCGCTGTTGCTTCTTCAAAGAAGAAAAAAAAAAGAGAGCGAGAGCAAAATACTATTTTTACTTATAAATTTATAAATATTATTATTTGCTTACTTTACGTTAGTTATTATCTAGGGATATAGGCTAAAATTTAAAAAATAAGTTTATCCTTATCGATTTGGTGTCTAACCGTCTGTCCATCACTGCTACCCAAATCCTTTGCTACGCAGTCTAATACACCTGACTTCCCAGGTCTTCCCCAGATATCAGATCGTTCAACTGCGTAGTTAGGAATCCAAGTAGCGGTGTTTTCGCTTTCAAAACTGTCCTTCAATAATTTGTTTCCGGAATCTTAAAGACTGACTTATAAAACTAAATCGTACCAACCAGTTTTTGCCATTAAGATAATTTATTATCTCGTGCGGTTGTAGATCAGCTTTGCCGAAATGGAGCAATCGGAGCTCCCTCAAAATGGGACAGACTCCGATGAAGTGAACAATGTTCTCTTTTCTCTCAAATTGCACAGTGAACATGTATTGTCGTTGCCAACCATATTAGGAACAAAGTTTAATTCGAGAATCTCTCCTCTAGCCTTGAAGATGGTGCGAATTTGAACTACTGTGAAGGTGTCTTTGAAATCGTTCCTTGCTCCCAGGTCATAATGCAACTTTTTATAAAAAAGCCGTTCGGAGCTTCTTTGAGATTGCTCAATGCATGTCTGCCTGTAAGCTGCATCCATTTTAACAAGAGTTTGCTCCGCTCAGGATCCCTAGCTTGAATGATCTTCTAGGGAAAGCGCCACTCCGTGCGTGCTGGCTAGGTTTTCCCAAAGAAGAAAAAATTGCTGACGTTCGACTGGGCCAATATATTTGGAAGCCTATGTTCTGGCATACCAAAGACTTTTCGAACATACTTAAAATGCATGTCTGCGGTTGTCAAATACAGCTTGGACAACCCAGTTTTGAGGTAGAGCATCCTATTAGGCGTGAAGCTTGGCAAGCGAAACAGTTTTTTATCAAAATACCGTAGCAGATTCTCGACCTCGTCATATTTCATGATACCCCATACTTGAGCGCCGTAGCACATTATGGATCTAACTGCTGCCTCACATTTATATTTAAATACAAAAATTGGCAGCTACAGAGTAAATTACAGAAATTCGTGGTTGATGTTTGTAAACTTAAGATGGAATTCTTTGCTCTTTGGTCGTTATTTTATCTGTGCTTCATCACTTAGTCACACAGTCAATCTTCTTCAGTCTTCTTCTTCAAATTTTCCGTTCTATGCAAAGAAATTTGGCGTTCAGTTCACTTTGTACTTTCCAATTGCTTAAAATCGAATTTGATAATTTAAAATGGTCTTTCCACACGCCTTTCAATTTGTATTCTGGTTTCAGAACCGCTATACAAAATGGATTGGTGGGGTTCAGTGGCTTAAACGTAATTTATTATCATGCCAGTTCCTGTTCCTGAGTAGAAGAAAATAATAAAATAACTTCAAATATCGTTGAATAACTAAAAAAAAAACGCAATAGGGCCTCAAAAACGGTCCATGTCAATTGGATATCAATGGGGTATTGGCAAGAACAAAAAAAAGTGCACTCGAAATACTACCTAGGAATGTACCGAATATTTCTCCCAGTGTAAGCTTTCGATCACGCCATGCAATGTACCTTTAGTAAGTTTGATCGATTCTAAAGAATCTAAAGAAACAATCGGTGTTGACCTTAAGTAATAAAAATAAATCGATGTCGGTTCGAGATTTGTCATTAAAACGGGAACAAGCGTGTCAATGATAGAAGGAATAGGAATAACCTAAAGACATACAAAAAACAAAAAGCTTCAAAAAAGTCAGCGAGAAGTAGAAGTTTAAAAGCAGAGAGCTCGAAAGCTTCATGATCGGTTGTGCAATGAAGCAGTCGAATGCATTGATGGACGACAACTTTACCCCGGCCAACAATTTTACACTAAAGAGAGATGCAGTAGGAGTCTGTGTCGACTTTGGCCATGCCGGGATTTTGCATCAGCGAGCAACAAAGGCTAGAGTAATTAGTATTAACGAAAAAAACATTAATTTAGTGTGCGTAAGCAAGGTATACTAAACAAGGTAGGCTCACTCGCTATTTTCATTACAAAGCCTACTAAGCTACTAAGTAAAACACACAAAATTCGTCCGCGGATATGCTTCGCTTACAACAGTTGCTTACTGACTGAAATTTAACAAAGTTGTCAAGAAAGCGAGAGAATGAGTAGGCCTACCTTGTTTAGTATACCTTGTGCGTAAGTAGTAAAAGCCACAAAATTGTCTAGAGCCACGACGCATAGAGCGATATTGGGCTATTGTTAAAAGAAATTTATGGAACCACGGTAGATTTGCCGAAAACGTGGATGAGATGAAAAAACTGGATATGGCAAATTGGAAAGTTACCAAAACAGGTGTGCAAAGCCTAATGAAGGGGATCAAACAAAGGGCTTGATTTTTTCCAAAATATTTTGTTGAAATATATAAATAAATATACATACATTTAATTAATAACTTTTGAATCACAAGTGAAACAAAGTGTGCAATTTTTTCAGTAAATTCCTTACCTGTCTCATTACAAACAAACAATAATTTTACAATTAGAAAATCTTGATCTTTACGTCATTTGATTTGTAAGGGACTCAAAATCTCAAATAGATCAAAAAATCCCAAAAGCAATATGACGTCTTGGTTATAAAGACTTGTTAAACGAGTTGACACTAGCGCAGGTAAAAAGCTCTTCAGTTTGGAGTTTCACGGGTGCATACAACACTTGTTTATTATTGTATTCTCGTAGCTCCACAAATTAATGGTTCGGTACAGTTTGGTTTGGTTTGCTTCAATATCGATTTGCGGACTTGCGATCTCTGAGACTGTTCAATTCATGCTTTTCCCCTGTTCACGGAGCTTACGCACAAGTCTTCTTTCCTGAGAATGTAAAGGATGTGTCTAACCCATCTGATATTCCATGAAAGCTCAGCTAAGCGTTTATTTCAATAAATCTGTTTAATTTCTTTCCTTTTTTATACAAAATCAATGGGAAAACTTGAAGTAATTTGATTTGATTTGCAAATCTTATCCAATTATACACTCTTTTCTAACCCATTTTTCTCTTTAATAACATTTCAATTCAAATATCAATTCAAATTAACAAGAACTAAATTCCCCAAAATTGTTCAATGGCTAAACAAACAATGACAACAACAAACAAATTTCCATTTATACCACACATGTTTGTATGCAACCCTCAAAATCCAACTAACATTCCATATATCCAAAAAGCAAATGGGGACAACGAAACATATTTTCAATAAATAACAAAACAAAACAACACTTTTGTGTGAAATAAGCCGTAAAATAAAAAACACGTGTCACACAAAAATCAACAAATCGACAGACAAGAAGAGTCAAGCGGCGGGCAGCCATCAATAAAAACTAAATTACAAATACATATCAAATATAAATATCGAAAGGAGGAAGGACGGAAAAAAATGCAAACACGTCAATTTATGTTGTAGGTACACACAACAGGAATAAAAATATGTGTCCTCCGGCCGATACTGCCTGAAATTGTATATGCATGTAGTACCTAAGCCCGGCCCGCCCGCTGGTATTTCTATTACCCCAAAAAACACTGAAAATGAATGAAGTCAAACAACTTTTATTGTTTTTTCATGGCACGCAAATATAAGCGGCATCAACATTTTTTTTTTTTTTTGCTTTCCTCTTATTTTCCTTTGGCCTAGGGGGGCGGCGGCGCAGTCGTTTTTGTGTTCGCTGCCCAATCTGTCCCAGACACCTGCAGCGCCACAGAGGAAAAATTGTTTTGACTGAATGTCAATGCAGTCAGTTCGGTCGGTTGGTTGCCCGTTTCCTGATGACGATGATGAGTATGATTTGGATTTATTTTCGTTTTTCCCTCTGGTTTTTTCTAAATATTTTTCATATACGCTATTCACGACATATTTCAATTGGTGAGGGGGATATGGGTGGGATGGGTGTTTGAAATGTGAACTCTTTTGTTTCGACTTGGATAGATTTCAATTGAATTGGTGTTGCGCTTGAAAATAATGTTGATTTGCGTTTAATTTGTTGTTTATTGGGATTTATATATGAAAATTTGGAAAAAATAAAGTGACCATCGATGGAAGGATCAAGTCCAGAAGGTAAAAATCAGGGAATAAAAACGATACGACAGTCGGCTTCGGTTACGGTCATTAAAATTAAATTGATTCGGTTTCGATTACGGTTATCTGTTTTTATTTCGATCCGGTTGCAATTCGGTTACAAAATAATCGTTTCGGTTATCAGTTTTAAACCGATAATGTGTACATTTAAACTAAAAAGAAAGTTACATATGATGCGATCTTAGTATCTTACGTTTAATTTGTTTTTTAATGGATTCATTATAAATTTTGCACCAGAAAATTGTCTTTCGACACTTGTGTACAAGAAACTGCTAATACTACTTTCGATGATTCATACAGTTCTTGGGATTTATAGGAGTTTTCTTCCCACTTTTTGAGTATATCTGTATTAGAACTCCATCTCTTAACATTAATAACGCAATTAATGCAAAGTTTGTACCATTTTTGAATTCTTATTTAGCTTGTGGGTAAACTAAAGCAATATCAGTTTTTCAAGTGACTGCCGATTTTGATGCTGTTCGCCACCAAAAAATACGCAACTGTGTAGTGAAAACAATTATTTCTTTACATGGATTGGTGTCTTCTACGCCGTAAGCTGGCTGGTTTAAGCCAAATTTTCGAGTATCTACGAAAACTTTTACGAATTTCGACAGATAGAACTCAGAAAAGCGTATATATGGAAGGTGGCTGACTATGGAGGCGGCAAGAGGGGGAGCCCAAGTGCGGGAAGACATCGCCAAGCTAGGTGTGACCAACTGGTGCCAGCTCGCACTTAACAGAAGCGACTGGAGAGCATTAATCGCAGAGGCCGAGACCGTTAAACGGTTGTGATGGCCAATGAAGAAGAAGAAGAAGACGAAGAGAACTCAGACACACAATGCAGCAATTTTTGTAGGAAGAACTTTGCTGGAATGGTTTTTTTGAAGCCGATATCACCAGATATATTTTCTGAACGTTCCTGGTCTTTCTTGACATATCCAATACTCTCCGTCGCACAGTGGTCCCAAATCCCGAAAAAGACGGCCAAAAGCGAAACATTTGTTTTGCTAAATTCTTATCAAGTGGAAATTTTTTTGTTTTTTTTTCTCGTAGAGTAAAAAGGGTATACTAAAGTCGTGCAAATGTATGTAACAGGCAGAAGGAATCATTTCCGACCATATTAAAGTATTGAATTCTGGATCAGCATCAAAACAGCCGTAGTCGATACATAGCCATTTCCAGTCTGTCTCTATCGTCCGTCTGTACGGCAAATATTAGGAACACCTAGATCTCAGAGATTGGTAAGAGATAGAGGTTTGGCATGTATGTGACAAATGATTCTTTTATCTGCACGCAGATCAAGTTTGTTTCAAATTTTGGCCACGCCGCCAAGCAACCGCCCCCACAATTTGAAAAAACGTTATATCTCCTACAGTTTTAAAGATAGACGATATGCTAGAGATAGTTATGTATTTAGCAAAATGAATCGATTTGACGAAAAAATGATAAGACGATCGACGCTCATGAACGGAGTTCATCCACCCTAAAAAAATGGGGGCATTCCTTCTTAGGATGGGCAGAAATAAGCTAGATGGACCACCAGGAACTATCTGTTAAACATTATTTCATAAGTACGGGTTTTTCGAAGTCGGTTAGTAACCAGCTTTTGGGACTTACGCTCTCGTTTTCCCCATTTAGCTAGTTTTTTTTATCTGTGCCGAATTATCTGTGAATTCGAAACTGAACTCAAATTTTCATATGGGCCTTATGTCTGAAATAATCTGGGCATTATGGTCGAACTCTATGTGGATTTGTCGCCCATATCAATTCTGAGTTATAGCGACAAATTTTCATTTGGGCTTTATGTTCGTGGGCTTTATGTCATATCACCGTTAAAATTATTTTATGTTTTCCGTCGGGTTTTCGTGTCACACGTTAGCGGCTGCGCCTCTCGGTCAGTTGGGCGCCTCGGCTTGGTATCGTACAGGAATTGTCCGGAAAGTAATAGGACTGAATCGATTTAGCGGTGCATGCTGCTTGGATCCCCTCTGTCGTCTCAAAATGTTTGCCTTTCATCGGCCTTTTCAGGCGAGGAAACAAAAAAATGTCCGGGGAGGCCACATCTGGGCTGTAGGGCGGCTGCGGAAACGTTGGAATGCCGGTCTTGGTGAGGTAGGTTGTTCACAAGAAGTCACTTTTCAAGTTCACTTTTGGGACCGTCTTCGCGCACACCTTGCGCATGTTCAAATGCTCCGTCACAATGTCATGAACCACAACTTTTGGTAAATTTAACATCTGGAAAAACGGAGACTTAGTCACCGGTCTGATTTCAAAACTTTGACCACACAAGTCACATTGTCGGCGTTTGTCGAAGGTCTTCCAGCACGATCTTCATCGGCGACCTCTTCCCGGCCCTCCAAAAAGGCCTGGTGCCACCGAAACACACCAGTTTTTGCTAAAGCAACATCTGTGTAAGCCTGCCTGATCATATCAAAAGTCTCTGTCGCAGATTTACAGAGTTTCACACAGAATTTAATCTCATACCTCTGCTTTAAAGAACGCTGCACCACTCACAGACACACGTCGCGCGAAAATGCCTGTCCTGACTCTCCAGGTGCTCGCAGACAACTAACCAGCCGCTCGTTCGTTAGCTAAGAACTCCCTCTAACGAATCCAGTCGGTGCGCGCACGTCCCGAAGTACAGTCGCGGCGGATGCAATGTATGCATGCATGTACATGTGTTTTGCTACTGATGGACACTTTCCTTAGCAAAGAGAGTGTGACATGTGGTGATTAATCACGATTAGTGTAAATGAATTTTCGTGACTTCCACAGACGATAATCAAATACGACACATATTTGGGTCTCAAAATATCATATAAACCGAATGGTACCGGTAATTTTGTTTCGGTTATGCTTACCCAAAATAAAATCCATTACTGTTTCGGTTACGGTTCGGTTATATCGCTTAAAAATAACGTTTATGGTTTCGTGTTACAAATACCAGCAGTATATGCAGTTAATACTCTTTACCATTTTATATGGATCCGAGGGTATGCCATTAACCCTTTACTGCATTCTTCAGCATGTCCTTAGACTCTATTTAGAGTCTTCTTTAATCTTTCCATTTTGTTCTTTGTCCCGGGCTAACCCAACCAATTAGCACATTTTTGCTTAACCCATTAAAAACGCCCGCTTTTGTGAGACACGCATCTCTCCACATACACATTTGTATGTATGTAAGCCACTGCACAACTATGGGGAGTCCTTCCATTGAAGGCTTCTAAAAACTGTCATGCGTGTGGCAATTAAAGCGACAAGCGGTGGCCTCTAAGCGTTGGCATTTCGTGCAGCAACACGTTGTAGGCAAGGACATAACCAGGACGACCGGGAGACTCACATACGTTTGGGACCTCCTCCTCATCATGCTGGTTGGATACCGGCCATATGGCGACCATGAAAAACGCTACACGAAAAAATTGCGTGGTCCTGGCTTTGGGCTGGACCGCACGCACACACACTACATATGGTTGGCAGTCATTAACCCGCCCCTGCCGCACAGTCACGCCCCCTGTTAACCACAACCTCAACACCATCATCCCGCGCCCGCGTATGTGTGACATTTTTTTTTTTTTTTTGTATTCCTGTTGTAGCGCAATCTCCACTACACTTTATCCATTAGCATGGCCAATGAGCACCACCAGGCTATTCTGGGTCTGGGACTTTTTGTTGGCCTGATCTGGTTTGGTTCGCTTTGTTTAAGTAATTGACGCTGAATTTTGAATGGAAACGAAGTTGGTCAATGCACTGCATTGTTTTCAGAGGTTAATCGATTCATTAAGTGGAAAGCGAAGCGGTGGAAAATTGTCAAAAATTTTGTGTACGATTCTGAGTATCCAAAATATAGGTTTTCTCTTAGTGGTTCTGTTTCCGTTTTAATCGGTTTGTTGCCTAAACCATCTTTCTCTCTGATCACTTCTGCTGTGAGTCGAACCATTACAGGCCCTGATGGTCAATTAATTAGTCCCACTGGGTCAAAGATTGCTATCGCTGGTTTCTGATGTTATTTTTTATGCCCCTAGGTTATGGCTTTCATACAACTTCAGACGTGGCGCCAACTATTAGTCATTGAAACACCACCAATTGCAAAATTAACTCAGTTTAAGGTTTTCAAGGACAAATATTTTTATGGTGGCTTCTCCAACAGTTCATCTACTTAAACATTTGTTATTTTAAAAATTATATTTTGCATCGCAACGCCTCGCCTCGCTGTCAGCGTTTTGCATGACTGCGTTTTAATTAGCAAGCGAATTTGTTGCCGCTTTATTTTTGTTGTTATTGCTTTGGTTTTTGTTAATGCACTTCATATAATATAATTTATTAACCGCGCATTTGTAATTAGCTGCCAAGTGTCCCAAGTTAAGGGTGTTAAGGGGTTAATAGCCAGGGAATATGTACACAGAAGGCCTCTGTGGTGAATGAGTCAGGTAAATAATAAGGCTAATTGAAGTCAAAATATAGAAATGAAGTGCTTGTGGCTCCAATAAGTATTCATCAATTATTGTTAAACTTTCTAAGGTAGAAGGGTAAGTTAGCTAAGGCCAAAACAAGGTTCTTATAATATTCGATTTTTTTGACCAGTTGTTGGTCGGGACGCGCTCCGTCGACAAAAACATGGTTTTGTAGTTTAAATATGCGTTTAAAAATGTTATCTAGCTTGTAGCCTTTTAAGAAAAATGTGTGAAAAATTGCTCAACACTTTGTGGTTGTGAGCAATAACTGTTGTTGAGCGACACATTAATGATTAGAATTCTCCGTTGTTGCGATCAGAGCAAAACAGTTTTTACCGGGCTTTTTCTCTACATGATTTTTGCCGACTAATTGCTAAATGTCTGGCGATCAAGGTGCCTTTTTTTATTTATCACAGGTCTGCCGATAGCATTTTTATTTTCGCTTACTCTTCACCACAACAGTAAAACGATTGGCCATTTTGCTCTTTGAAAATCATCGATTTGAAGACATCATTTTGCATTGTACATCATTTTGTTGTATCGACAGCCGAGTTGATATAGCCATGACCGTCTGTCCCTCCGTATGAACAAACAGTTCTCAGAAATGATAAGAGATAGAGATTTGACATGTATGGGACATATACTTCTTATACTTGCAGGCAGATCAAGTTTGTTTTCAATTTATGGCACGCCTCCTCCGGCCCCCGCAATTTGGAAAAAACGTTATATCTCCCTCAGTTTTTAGCTAGATGGTTTGTAGCTTCAAGAGATATTTAGTATTCAAGTTAATTTATCGATTTGCTGAAAAAATAATAAAGATCGAACGAACTATTTCGGTAAGAATAAATATCACAGAAAGGCATAGAGTTGAGAGTGTGTGAGTCTAGAACGGCTAGGGTCAGTCGGTCTATATTCGTTAACCCAGCGTTGCTCTTTGTAAGGTGATGAGTCGTGACGCCTGTCAATATTGTAGGAGAGAGAGAGAGAGAGGCGTACGCTCTAATTTTTTTCTAGGAGAGAGCGTGTGCAAAGAATAGGAAAGGATTTGAAAAAAAGGTATATCAATCCTCGAACACCCTATCAGCAAAATATTTCACAACATGCCAGTGAAATCCATTGCAATGCGCACTAATTATTAAAATTTATTTTGAATTTCCGCATGAAATGCAAGATGACGTGGACTTAGATTTGCCGGACATTACTTGTGAGGAGAAGATCTTCAAAATCCGTCCAGCCGTTCTTTGTTTTATATTAATAGATTTAATATAAAATTAATAATTTTAATAAAAATTTATAATTGTAAAAAAATGTATAATGGAAATATTTATATTATTTGTATTATAAGAGAAGCATCTCTCTTGGGTTGAAAGAGCGTCGCTTATATCACCCCATGCATGGCATTGGGTCGGAAGAGCATCGCTTATGTCGCTCCATACATGGCATTGGGTCGAAAGAGCGTCGCTTATTTTGCTTCTCTGCATGGCATTGGGTCGAACGAGTGTCGATAAAGTCGCACCATGCATGTCATTGAGGCGAACGAGCGTCGTTTACGTAGCTTCTCTGCATGGCATTGCGTCGACCTAGCGTGCCTGGAGAGTCGTTAACGTATCCCCTTGCAAAATACGTCAGTCGAGCCCATTGTGAGGGAAATAAGCGTGCGTCAACGACAGACACAATATCGTCGACGGAACGTTGATATAGCGTCGGTCGGAGAATCGAGCTTCCATAGTTGTTAGTGATGTGTGAAACACAGAACTCGCAAATAACTATTGACTGTTTATCCCTTTGCGGTCTGGGAACGAACATAATCGAAAAAAAACATGCGCGCTTGCTCTCTCTCTGTCTGAGCAGAACACTTTGTTTTTATACCCTGTTCTCATTAAAAATGGGAAAAAGGGGATCATGAAGTTGTGCAAATTCCAAATGTATGTAACAGCCAGAAGGAAGCACCTCCGACCCCATAAAGTAAAGTAAAGGAATTCAAAGCTATCAACAGCCCCCCCCCCCCTTCACAACGGTTCACTAAATCACTCATTCTTTTGTTCTGTCGTATTGGCTCATTCAATGGCTCAGCTCAGTTAACAGATGAGCAAAAAAAAATGAAACGCTCAACGTAAACGCTCTTTTTTGTTTGTTTGTGTTTGGCTTGATATAACACATATGCATTTCGTTGGGTTAAACAGTCTGCGAATAAGGAGCAGAGCAGAGAAAAAAAAAAATTGGCTGTTCCCTGAGCTCAGACTGATATATTCAAGAGATGAGGTGTACGGTTCCTCTCTGACTCTTTGCTCAAAGGGTCCGTATATTCAGTTATTTGCGAGCTCTGGTGAAACATATAGATTAACTAGATCTGTGATTGGAGCTGGATGAACTGGGACTGTGATTGGAGCTGGATGAACTGGGACCGCCACATGTTCACAGTAGTGGCGCCATCTATGATGAACGATACTCAAGTTATGACCAAAATGGTGTTCACTGCCGCAGTGCAGAAGTAGCGTTGTTTTCAGCTGCTACGCGGTACAGAGTATATGACAGTCGTGCTTCACCGACATTCTTACTTGTTAAAACAGTCAGAAAAGACAATTTATTGCGAAGAAACTTTATGGATAAAACAAAACAGAGTCATATCGATTCTTAATTCGCTTAATAACTTCGGATGGGAAATCCATCTAATGCGTTCAAACTTGCCCGTAGATCCTTTCTTGAGAATACACCCGAAATCGTCGAAAAATACTGTAGAAACGTGCCTTTTCATTTATTGATCCGCCCTCGTAATACAGCTTCCTTCGTTAGAAAAATTATTTCTAACCTCTAAACTTGTTTTTCAAATTTTTAAACATTCTGAACAAATTAGATCAAATCATTCATGAATTCATTCAGTTGCATTTAATTGCTACGAAACGTTGTACAATTCTAATATCCCTTTTGTTATAGAGATACTAAAATTCTCGTAACTTCTGTGGAACACGCAAATCGTGTTTAAGCTACTTGAAAAAATTCTTTTTTTTTTTTTGTTTTGTTTTTATATACTTAATACGTTTATTCCGACCCACTACCTCGTATACGCTTCATTCATTATTTTATTATTTATTATTATTTCTAATGACATCGCGTGCCATGGGCCCCCTGAAGACCCACCCACTTTCCTTCCCCACGTCTAGCACCCAGACCGCCCATCGAGCTGTATAACAAAATTAGCGTTAATAATTTTGTTGTTGTTGTTGTAGTTTGTTCTGTGTACTCGTATTTTTTTGCACTTGTTGTTTATACATACATATTATTCATTTACTCTTTCGTAGTTTTGTTGTTATTGCTATTTATTGTTTGCACATTTGCTTGTTGTTGCCTCACACTGTTAATGGCATTTGCGAAAGCCAGAGCTCCCCTATGTTTCTCTAGTTTTTGTTGTTAATATTTTTTTTTTTTTTCATTAACGCATATTGACTTTGGTCAACAATTATTATTATTGTTTGTTGTTGGATTGGCTTTTTAGTCATAATTCATTTATCATATCGTTTAATGGCAAACATATTTTTATATGGCGAAAAAAATGAATTTATTGTTATAAATATAAAAAAAGTAACAAAAAGTGAATTAAATATCACTTGTGAATTTGTATTGGGGCAGATAAATGGAATTTGAGCGAAGAGAAAAGGCCAACTTTTGCTTTTCGTTTAATTTGTTTATCTTAATAGCTATTTATAAGTTCATTGATTAGATAATTTTAGATTTATACGCTTTGCCAAAAAAATAATAATAGAATTTAAACTATTGTCATGAATGTTTTACATATATACCGACTCGAAGGACTAATGACGATTTCAGACGATTTTAAAGGGTTAATAAGATGGACGAAACGCTTCTTTTCTTTTATAGGGTTTATCTCACAAATGAACATATATTACGATATAGATATCAAACTTCAATTATATTTAGATCGATATCGATAAATCTAACTTATAACTAATCTTATTGAGTCAATGAAACGGTGGGGACGGAGTCGGATCAAACGGATCCCCAAATACTTTTGAAATTTGTCTTAACTTTATTTACTTTGTGGCACACGCTGTGCCAAACCTCATCCCCACTAAACTCTCCCCTCCCTCTTTCACACTATCCACTCAAATAAAATAGTAATTTTGACAGTACAGAAAACTGGCGGCCAAAAAAAGTAGAAAATTAATTTGCAATGCAAATTAGTTTTAATAAATTTTACAACATTTTTTTCTAGCATCAACAGCAGCGGGAGATTCTGTTGTTGCGCGGGGGGCAGCTGTTGCTCTCTTTCAGACATTGGCGGGCAAATTAAGCGGCGTTCATTTTATCAAGTGGAGCAGCATGGGAATGTTTAAGGGGAAGCTGGTGGCATGGACAACCGTTGACAGGGTGGATAATTTATGCGGGAGCTGGTCGGAGGGTTGGAAGCTTTTAATGAAACGTGCAACAGGAATAAAAAGAAAGCAGACAGTTGCTGGATAACTTAAGAATAACACAAAACTTGGCATCGATAAAGGAACAAAATCGAGGGAGGGGGAGAAAACGAAAGAAAACACATTCGAGTTGAGAAAGTTGTGCTTAATGCAAGTTGGTGGAAATTGGAAATCTTTAATCGAATATTGTTTTGTGAGCATGTGGAATAAAAAAAGGTTTTAAGGACTAGCAAAGCTAGTGCCGAAGCGAAAAGTTTTATAGTCAAACTGGCTCGGATTAATTCTGTTGTAGTAGAGAATTTCTACGAACTAGTGCCAAAGAGTACTGGATTTTTTAACAATAGTTTTAATTCTAGATACACCCCCCACGTGTAGAGTTTTAAGTCAGTTCATGTTTTATTTTAAAATGAGTCAACGATTCATCGATTCAAAAGCCTTTGACATTTGGAATATTTTGTACGATTCGTTTTTAACAGTTCAGTTCAAACAGCTCATGTTAACAAAACAACTAGAGCAAACGAGCTGAACGCAATGATTACATAGCTGATCAGGTACTGAACTATTCGATTCGGAAACATTTCCTGAGCTGATGTATTCGAACTGTTTTTTTTGAAATGGGATTCGAAGGGCACTACGAGTAGACTCGTGCAGGGCTCTACTAGATACTCCAAGTTTTACCTAAAGCTTACTTCTTATTTTTCTCTTATTTTAAAATCTTTCCTTAGTAAACAAAGGTTTTTAAGCTTGACGGAAAAGTACAAGGGGAGCGTTTTCTACCCCAACCTAGATTTGAACTTATCGTCCCTCCTTCTTGATAGTGTGCACCAAGAGGAGGTGGTGGTTTTCCAGGAAGCTGTCACCTACCTGAGGACACTATCGGTCAAAGAACGAAACATATTCATAAACTCATTTGACTCACATACCAACAATGCTAATAACTGAATGAGATCACACGGAACTTTTGTATATACGTGGCGAACTAAATATTTGTCGGGAACTGGTAACACTATTGTCAATAGTTAAAATGTGGTAACACCAAAGACATTAGAACAGGCATACCCAAATCCAGCATACGGCAGAGTTCTCACCAATACTCACAAATAAAAACACCAATACCAAGAAGAGAACTGCAAACTCGAAGACAAGACAACAACAAAATCACAACGAATGCAAAAACAAAATCATTGAAATTGTTGTTGGTCAGTTTGATTGCGCGAGCAAAGACCAATACAAAGAAGGGGAAAAAACCGGTTTTGGTTCTATGCAGTGCATACACAAGTAATTGTTCGCATGTGTTGCGTTTTCCTATACTTGGTGCCGTGCATGTATACGATCATTGCTTTGTTATCTCCGGAGCAATTACAAAAACAAAACGTGCCCAAAGAGCATAGAGCTGGGCATGGCTGCATTAGAATATGAAGATGAGTAACGCCATACGATTTTTTTGCACACGATTTTTTTTCAAGTGGCTTTTGTCTCTTGAAATTTTGTCCAGAAGCCAGAGAGAGAGAGCGCTCTAGAGCCAGCTGCGTTTTTGTACGCATACAGCGACAGCCGACGACTGTAAGTGTGCACACGTATTCTCAAGCATTACTCACACAAGCAAGTGCATTCTATTTTTAGATTTTTACGCTCTCAACTTTGTGTGAGCGGAGAGAGCGCGATTTTCGGCGCCACCAAAAAAAAAACAGATGCATATTGCAAAACCATTGTATGGGCGTTCGGCATCTTAGAGATTATATTGGTCTTTGGTAACACCAAAATGAAATTTGACATTATTTAACATAAACGCACTCACAACGTTTTCATGTACTATCGCTATTTGTGTTGTGTACAGTGATTTTAAACTAAAATTTCCAGGAAGTACACCTTATATGGGTGCCTGGACATCGCAATAGAGCAGGAAACGAGTCTGCGATAAAACTGTCCTGAATGAGTATCCCATCTTTCGGAAAAGAGCCCGATAAATGGCAACATATAAGGTTCAAACAAAAGCTGAAAAACTTCGTTTCGCTATAGATCAATGGAAAGTTTATATTGTTATATTTTTCTGTAATGCTCGATTTTGACAATGATTGCCTCAGCCTACAGTTGAGCTTAACTAGAATTTCCCAGTCTTTGTTTTCGTAATACACGTATGTCTAAACTATAACGTTTCGAATGCGAAAAGGAAAGATATAGATAGAGTTGCAAAGTATAAAATAAAATAAATAAAAATATCGTTTAGATATGGTCGAAAAATTCCTTTTGATATTTTTGAACAGTTCAATTTCAAATTTGTCATATCGGCTTTTTATTGATATGAAAAACGAGAAGGTCAAGTTAACTTCGTCTTTGCCGAAGTTTTTATACCCTTGCAAATGTTTTAATACATCAGAGTTTAAGAACGTCAGCATTAAAACAAACAATTTTTCTAAATAAAACCCACTTTTCGACCGCTAGTTCCTATGTCAGCTATAAGATATAGTCATCCGATTTTGACCAAAACTTCCAAATCTGTATAAAAGCGTATAATATTAATAATCGCTGATGTGAGACACGTTAACATTAAAAACAAAAAAGTTTATCTCTTTAAAACCCACTTTTCGACCGATAGTTACTAAGACAGCTATAAAATATAGTCATCCGATTTTAACCAAAACTTCCAAATCTGTATAAAAGCGTTTAATAATAATAATCGCTGATGTGAGACACGTTAACATTAAACACAAAAAGTTTTCTCATTAAAACCTTCTTTCGACCGATAGTTCCTATGACAGCTATAAGATATAGTCAGATTTTGAAAACTTCAAATTGGTAAAAGAGAGAGGGGGCCGTATAATCAAATAATCGTGAGGAGGACAAAGTTAACATAAAAAAAAAAAAATTTTTCTCATTAAAAACCATTTTTCGACTGATAGTTTCCATGGCAAGGTATAAGATATAGTCATCCCCAGATATTTGACAAAAACTTCCACAGGTCATATTTTCCCTTTTCCCTTTCGGCTGAATTTGTCGAATTTGGATGTGCGCTACTGTACATAATTAACTTAGTAAATCGGATTAAAACGTTCAACGTTTAATCAGTGGAATTAAAAGAAGTATAACCTTAAGACCTTAAACGAATCGAATTTTGAATTGTTAACTGAATTTTGAATTTGCCTAAAGTGACGGTCCCCTAGTTTCGATCGGCACTAACCAATGCAAAATACACAAACAATTCTGATTTTCTTCTTTATGCAAATCAACAATAATTTCGCATGAGTTTATAGTAGGCACAGGCGTGTTTGTTGCAGTCTGACCACTGATTCCTACACTGCCTTAAGAAACGTTTGGCCACACCTGGTGGAAACCGTTTTAAACGCTTATTAAATAGAGTCTATAAAAATACCAATTAATTTCGATTAATTTCATGACTCCCACTATTGTATTAACATAGCCCATTCCATTATAGCTTTTACTTTAATTTATTATTAACTGTTTCATGTCTCGGCCGGGGTGCATTGAACCGCAATTGTGGGCACGTGTCCTGACTCTTCACACGCAATGTGGCGCAAACAATAAATGTATATGTATAAATGTAATAAAAAACACAACAATTAATTATCCACAGACTCAACCACTTAACAGGTTAAAAAACTATTTCAAGTACTTCAGTGCTTTGTCTCACTTAGCATTTGTTTGTTTATCAACAAAATTCTAGATTCCCCTTGTCGTCATATGCGGCGTATACGTAATCAACGCCCATTGCGAAAGCCCCGTACAGCTCGCGTCAAACTCATTTGACAATCAATATGGCAACAAAAGCTACAACAATAATAACAACAACGCCAACAACAAACACTGTGTGCATAACACCTCCACCTCTTCCCCAATCTTCCATCTCCTTCTGTTTTGCTTTTGCTTAACGTTTACTTTGACTTTGTTTGCATTCTCGTTCGTTGCTTGGATTTTTTTATTTATTTTTTTTTTATTGGCTTTGCGTCAGCATCTGTCTTACTGAAATTCTCTCTTTCATTTTGCTCACTCGTTCTACTTATTGGCTTACATTTTTTTGTATGCAAATTATTGCTGGTGTGCGTTTCGGTATTATCACCCACAAACCGGCTTAATTAATATTAATATTTGTGTTCTATTTCTTTTCTTTCTATTTGCAGGTGAGCTCAAACTGTTTTGATTTTGGGTCAAGATTAACAATCGAAAAATCTAAGATTAACTTTTAATGGGTGAGTTTTAAGGGATATAATTTTAATTCTTGAATATTCGGCAAGTGGGACCTTCTTGTTGCCCAAGCAATTGGCTCGCTTCGAAAACAGTTACAACAATTCTATCTTTGCGTACTGGAGCGCGGTTTACCAGCAGACGGCGTAACAAGTGCAGTATTTGCTACCTAGACTTGATTGGCTTGAGTGGATCGCAGCTCGACTCTAGCGTCTCTTAAAAGGGGTTTTCTTTCTGCACCGGAAAAAAAAGTCCCATTCGGGTGTGTTCCAGAGATCTCTGGAGATGCTTTTGAAGTAACCTAGTAGTGCTTTATATGTGAAATGATAAGAATAAGGTCGGCTAACCGTACGCATTAAATCTAATTGGTCTTAAACAGTCGGTTTCAAATCGCTCAATTTTTGCCATTTAATTTAGTAGCCGCAAATATTTGTGGCACTTCACATATGTATAAAAAAAGTGCTTCTGTTTCCGTCAAGAATTCATCCAATAATTGGAGTTAATAATTTCTTAAAACATTTGTGGTATATCTGAACAAAATATAGCAGAATTTGATATGCATACAATTCCTACAATTCGCTTATCTCACTTGACCTAGCAGCAATTCGTGGAAAAACGTTCATATTTAATTTTTTTTTAATAAAAATTTTGTAGTTTCTGAAGAATAATTATTAATAGAACGACAAACTGAAAAAAATATAAAATGTGCTCAGGTTTTGTAGGGCTGGTGATAAATAAGTGAGCGAGAGAGAAACCCAAATAGCAAAAAAAAAAACATAAAAGTTTTTTTTAAATCGCGTTCTGGTGCACAAACTTAAAGAACGTGTTGACTGATAGGTTGCTTGTCAAAAGTTAAGTAATAAGAAGAGAGACAATTGAGCAAAAAGTTACAAATTTTTTTGTGGCCAATATTCGCGTGGCTCACAACCCCAGGTGGCTCAGAACCCCCCATCTTCCCCTATATATAATCTTCCGATTTTGATCAAATCAATTTTTTCGCACTTACGGGGGTGTCACAGAAATCTCTAGAGATTTTTACCTCGGTTGGTTTGCAAATCGCTCGAAAAATCCGTCGGTGTCCTAGAACTGCAAGAGATTTCATGTTCTTATTTAAAAATCTAGTTAGAACAGAAACTGTTCCAATTAAAGTTCCATCGCTAAAAGCAGGGCTGCATCTCTCGCAAAAATAATTTCCCTAATTTTAATTATGGGTTAATTTGATGTTCAACTGAAATTTGTTGATTGTGATAAATGTTTTATGATGCATTTTTAAATTATAGTTCAAATCTAATTCATATTCTTCATAAATAAAATTAAAAATTTTAATATTTGTTGGCGCCAAACATGAGGCATAACTTGACAACCCTTAATGCGCTGGCTGGCAACCAGATGGAGCCACAATCGCTAAAAAGCACCACTGATGTGGTTGGTTTAGAAAAACATAAAAAACTTTTGTTGTTTTTCCTAATAATTATTGAAACGCAAATTTCAATGTTTAAACTAATTAAATAATTTATACATTTTATGCAACCTATCCAGAAAAATAATTTTGTTTACAGTTCCAAAATTAGTTTTGCTTGTCAAAATTGTTTGGGTGGTGAATTTTGCTAAAGAGAAAAAAAAATGCAAAAGTTACACGAAAATGTAGGATTTCTACACGTTTCGACCGGGATTTTCAACCCATTACTTTTGTGTAGCTTTTTTGCACGCCGCATGTTGAAATGAGAAAGCTAAACGCGGCGTGCAGAAAAGCTACACTCGGCGTGTAGAATTTAGAAAGCCACACGCGCGTGCAAAAAACCTACACGTGGCGTATAGAATTCAGAAAGCCACACGCGCGTGCAGAAAAGCTACACTTTTAGACGTCTCCGCCACGTAACGCGTGTAAGGCAAGGCCTCTAAGGCATTACTTGTATTGAATCTGCTAAAGGCACAATCCAAGGCACAATCATGTGTGACAACCAGCTTGCTAAACTGATGTGGAGCTACATTTTTCGTGTAGAATTTCCACACGTGCGTGGAGGATTTCAATATCCAAACGTTAATGTAGAAAATCTAAACGTCCGTGTGGTATTCAGATTGCTGCATGAAAAATGTAGAATTATTTGGGGAAATAAGCTGATTTTCTAATGTCGTGTAGACTTTGCCTTTGCACACGCAGCATTTAACTTTTCTACATTTGCATTTAGATTTTTAATTTCTACACGTCGCGTGTAGCTTTTCTGCACGTCGCGTGTGGCTTTCTGAATTCTACACGCAGCGTGTGCAATTTAACAGGGCGAAATACGTTGCGTTTAGGTTTGACGTTTCTACAAGCGCCGTGTAGCCCTTTTTGTTTTCTCTATGTAAGATTTGAAACTAAGCGAAAGAGATTTCTGTGACACCGAGAATTGGTTTTGGGTTGGAAGAGATTTCTGTGACACCTCCGTTAGACTCATTTTACAACCGATCGGTCCTATTAGATATATAAGATATATTCATCCGATTTGGCCCAAATTTTGGCACCAAATTTTGGCACCAACAAATAGCCGAGTTTGGAGACGCAACAAAAAAGTTTTTCTTACTAAGACACATTTTTTTAACTGATGGTTCCTATAGCAGCTTTAAGATAAAGTCATCCAATTTTGACCAATTTTGCAAATCTGTTTGGAAACATTTAATATAAATAATGGCCGAATTTGGACTTGCAAACTTCTTTATACCCTTTGCAAGGGTATAAAAAAAAATACACTGACATATGCTAACAAAAGGAGGCTGAAGTTTTGTTGATGCGGGGGGCAAACTGAACCTACTGTGTAGAGTGCATTAAACTGCGTCCAAGTTAAACACACTAGATGCAGGGGGGACATATAGAGAGACAGTGAGAGAGAGGGCGAGAAAAGAGCTAAGCTTCTGCTGTCAACAGTGTTGTCAACTATTATGAACCATTTAAGCCAGAAACGGCTAAATTTGTCAAATTAAATACGAATATGTATTGGGAAGGCAATGATTAAATGATTTTTATAGCAGCAGCCTCATATAATAGCTGTGTATTGTATGCAACTCAATAGCGAAATCAGGGCTGAAACCCTTTAACTGGTGCGATTTCGGAGATTTTGTTCTTTCTGTTAAAGGGTTGGCACCAAAAATTTATTTAAAACACTTCTTAAAACAATCTTTTGTAATACGCCAGATCTCGACGATTGTCAACAAATATATTTCCGTTTGGAATATAATATACAAATACAATTTAAAGAAATTGCGCCACCAATTTGCCATCACTGGTTTTCCAAAGGAAGGAGAGTGTGTCAACAAAAAAAAACAAAAACAAAAAAAAAAGAAGGTAGAACAAGGAACCGGAAAACAAAAATCGGGGGTAAAGAGCCAAAAGGAAAAACAAAAAAAAAAAAAAAAAGGACATCCAAAAAACGAAAAGCTAGACTCACAACCCCCACACCAAACAACCAACAAAAAACAAAAAAAAAGAAAACCAAAACAAAAAAAAACCACAAAAAAACAAAACAAAAAAAAAACGAAAAAAGGAAAGAACAAAAAAAAAAAAAAAACAAAAAACAAAAAAAAAAAAACCCAAAAAAAAAAACCAAAAAAATTATAAAAATAAATTAAAAGCGGGCGGCCCCCCCCCCCCCCCCCTCCCCTTCCTCTTCAATCTACAAAAAATAAAAAAATAAAAAAAAAAAAAAAACAGCAAAAAAAAAGAAAACAAACAAAAGGATAACACCACCCGTAAAGAGGAAAAGGAAGGGGGGAAGCAAAAAAACCCAAAAGGAAAAAAAAAAAAAAAATAACAAAGAAAAAAAGAGATAGGGGGAAAAAAATATAAAAAAAAATTGTAAAAGTTGGTAGAAAAGAAAAACAAAAAAGCCAAAAAAAAAATAAAAATCCAAAACCCCAAACTTGGGTTTAATTTAAAAATAAACAAAAAAGGTTCAATTGAAAAATCAAAAAGATTACAATACTTTTTTTTGAAACACTTTGAATTAGTTACTAACAAGGCCAAATATGGCACTCCTTTGACCTGTTATTTAAGTACAAACAACGACTCTGCGTCCCAATAGGGCCCCTAATTATATTAGAAAGGCAAGAAACCTAGAACTATGGTTAAGCCAAACAAAATCAAAATAAAAATTTGTGCAAACAAAGTTAGCCTTGAACTATAAATGTTTTTAAAAAAAATTTAATATGTTTTCACAAGAGCAAATATTTGCACTTAAAAAAATTTGCGCAAATATTTCCCCTCCTGCAAATAGCAAATTGTATTGTATATTGCCCAATCTATTAGATGTTATATTTTATTTTTTGGAAATAAATATAACTTTTTTTGTTAATAACACAACAGAAAAGGCATCGATATGGATAGCCACAAAAATAACTGCTAATATTTTTATGTTGTGGAGCTGTATTGTGTATTGGTGTGCTAAACCAGCTCTGATACTACTGAACATCGACTGAAAAGTTGTTTGCTCTTAACATTAGTATTTTTCAGTATTCTTGTTGGTCCAATGATTCAGCGGAAGGACACCATTATGCTCAATGCAATCTCGGCAACATGTCGATTAATGGTCACACTGCGCTTTTTGTCAAGTGGAGATAGCTATAGGTCATTGCAGTAGGTTTTTTTTAATAGAAATAAATCGCAGAGTCCTCTTGGTTGACTTGCAACGAAGTCGGCGTAGTCCTTATCCCAGTCGTCCTTTATAGCTCTGTAGATTTTACAGATTGCATCCTTTAGACTTACAGACAGCTTACTGCTATAAAGTGACCTTTTCGTCTACTAGCACATTTTCATATGTTCTGGTATGTAATGGAACTCGACTGTAGCGAGCTTTATGTGATTGATTGTCTTTTAAATAATGGTTTGAGCTCTGTAGTTGTTTAACTGCATCTTGCCAAGCAATTGTACACTGTTTTGTCTATCAGTATGATGGGAAGTTGTAACCGAAAGTACAAACCATATCACTTGCAATTTATATTTTTTCTTATTTATGTTTATATAGAAAAAATAGCTAATATTATATAATTAAATAATTTTTTAATTACGATCTTATTTTATTTCGTGGTCGTGATTCATTTGAATTTTCCTTAGAACATTAATTTTAGTATTGCGAAAGACAAAAAAATTTTTTTTTTTAATATTTGCCGTGTTTGCCGTTTTGCTTGCAAGAGCGTGTTCCCATTAGCGCAAATATTTGCTTCAAATTATTGGTGCACAAACATAGGCAAAGCCTACTTGGCAAATATTTGTGAGCAAACTATTTGGTGTTCCCACTACGGGCAAACAAAATGGGCAAATATTTTAAAATATTTGCGCAAATTATTGGCCTGTGGGACCGTACCTTAAGTACCCATAGGCAAATAATTTGCCCAAATTTTGATGAGAAATCGACTAAATAGGCAAACTTAGGAAATTTTTCGGCTTTTTTTGATCAAATTGCTTACGTATAAAACCATAGTTTTAGTATTACGTTGTGCAAAATTTGTAATAATGGCTATTTAGAGAAACTGTTATGAAAATTTGGGCAAATTATTTGCCTGTGGGACCTTAGCTTAAGACTGCCTTTCATTCAACTTTCAAGGCATTTTTTTTAACTTTTGTACGCTTGTCAGTGACTTAAAAGACACATTTTCAGTTCAAAATCTACGCTAGCACTGCGACTCGAACCCACCGAATTCCTCAAATTAAGGTAGTTTTTTGCCTTATACCAAGGTTAAAATGACCTAAAAACTTAAGGCCATTATCATAGTTAAAGATAGAACAAGATGTCCTGGGCACCATTTTTACGCCCAATTGCCTAGTTTCAGCGTTATTATGTAATTAGGGCCCGCATAAAAATTGTGTAAATTTATGCGACGCAGCTTTTGAGCGCCCCTAGAAGGTTTACTCTCGTAATTTTTGGCGTAAATTTTTCCTACAAATCATGGCTTGATTTGATTGTCATTAGCCTTCAATGGTTGTTCAGTGCATTAAAATCAACTCGGACCTTGACGCTTTCTTATTGCTTTGTCCTCGCATACTTTGCATCCTTTTTTTCGAGCTTTCGAGCTTCTTGCCTTTTCACAACTGAAATAGACACACATATGGCTAAAAAACTCACTTTGGTTTTCCATGCTTAATATTATTTGGCTTAGGATTTTGAAGATCTTTGATAATATTATCATATCTCGAACGCATAAAGACGCTACCATTGAAAACAAAAAAGTTTTTCTCACTAAAACTACTTTTTCGACCGATCGATTCTATGGCAGCTATATGCTATAGCTATCCGATCCTGCCGGTTCCGACAAATGTGCAGCGTATTTGTACCAAAAGACTTCGTGCAAAGTTTGGTTACGATAGCTTTAAAACTGACGGAGGAGATAGCATAGAAACAGACGGACGGACGGACAGACGGACGGTGGTCGGAGATGCTTCCTTCCATGCGTTACAAACGTCTGGACAATTTCAATATAGATACCCTCTCCAAGGGTATAATTATTGGATCACCTTATCAACGCGAAAAAACGATTTTCGTATATTATCAAGTTTGTTATAATTTGATAATAAAATCTAAGGGATTTTTGTGTTACTCCTTGCCATAAGTGAAAATAATTTCTAGAGGGTCGGGTGAATAGTTTTTAATGTTGTTTCAGGTCCCAATTATGTTTTTTTTTTCCATCCCGCCCAGTATCTTCTCCCAATAATATGCATGTAACTAGACTTATAAAAAGATCAATCAATTTAATTTAGTTCGAAAACTCTCATTACTTGTGTTTTTATTTTCAAACTAGAATGTAATGAAATTCCCTACTCTACAAGTTTAATTGCAATATCATTCTACAACCTTAAAAGTACAAAAAACTACTCTTCCTCCATCACTAAAAGGAAATCCCCTGTAGTTCAAACCAACCATTAGCTTTCATTGCTTTTTATAGGTAGGAAGAGGATGAACACAGCGGGTGTAGAACAAATACAACAACAACAAAAACGGTTGGTTTCGCTGCATTGTATAAGGGAAAAACACAGACACTAAATGCAGCCGCCACATGCATATACATATAGCAGAGTCCCATATAACTGTTTGTATATAGATATGGCCCAGCTCATTTAGCCCAAGCAGCGCATCAGCATCATCCACAACAGCAGCAGCAACAGCAACAAAGTTTGCCATTTACACCGTACGCCAAAGTCCACTGTTTGCCATGCAGGAAAGGTGATGGACCCAAAAGCGGAATGCGGAGGGAAAGGCGGACTTATAATTATAGTCGTTGTGTATTTGCTAATGGGGTTGACGGTTGTTGGTTGGGCGTGGCAATTAAATCACCTTGTTCAAGTGCTGCGATTTTAAGCAGCTCTAAAGGGGATTTCGCCCATTTGAGAGTCCTGCCTACTCCTACCAAATGAGTGTAATACACACAGTAGAGTCATCTAAAAACCAAAAAGGGAATTTTCATTTCAACTAACGAAAGCATAATTTAATTTGCGGAATAATATATGAAATTTGCCATACACAAATTGGTCTTGTAATCTTGACTTAAGTTTAGCTCTTGGAAATACCATTTTCAAATAGAATACAATTTAAGTTTTATCAATGTCTATTTTGGCGCCTAGACTTTCAACTAATTACTTGGTTACGCCGCCAATTGCTGGTACAAGCTATAAAGGTTTATAAAGAAAATCTTTTATTTAAAATTAACATTCACTTCAATACATCAAAACAAAAAACGTGATTTACCCATTTCAGTGTCTACCCTTATCTTATATAGATAAGTTGAATTGTGCAATTAAATCAAACAATTCCCCTCAGTGTATTTAACATCGTATTTGATGATGGGAGAGTTCTGACTGTTTAATGCTGCTCTGCTCTCATCGTAAATACAAAACCATTTTCATCTCTATTATAAAATGAAAATCGGGCAATGAAAAAGGAGTTTTTGTTGTTTTGCTGTTTGTATAAAATGTGCTGCCTCATCCATAAACAAAAAGGAAGAGCAGACACATAAAAACGTGTATGAAAAGTGTTGAAATTGTAAAATGATAGGTCAGTTATATTGAAAAACAAAGAAGAGCATAATATGTAAATATGTATGCACGAGGGTGGATTTAGGGAGAGACGCACTTGGAAAGAGGGACCTCTAAATCGCGCATAGAGTCTGCGACAGGCTCACCTGGCATCAATGTTCTTTAGGATATTCAGGAACAACAGGATTTCCAGTAATTTAGTGCTTTAATGCAAATCTCAAAATACTTATGTTTCCCATTTGCTTTGAAATCCTTCGTCTGAGAAAAATTAATTTTTCGTCAATTGAAATGATGTCAAAAAGGGGTTTAAAGGAGGGATTGCAATAATCGCTTACAACTTTAAGATTGAGTGGAAAAACATTTCCCTGGACAAAAAACACTTTCAGTTCTGTTTCGACGCAACAACAGCCAAGCCAATAATATTGTATTTATTGTAATCTAAACTCAGGATACAATTTTATAAATTTCGCGGTTTTTAAACAGTTCGGTCTATCCCTTTGAATCTACACTTTCTACTAAGCGACCAGTTTACTCGTCCTCTTGATTAATTTGAACTTCAATAAGAATTTTTGAAATTTCGCTAATTTTTGGCCCGCAATTTTCCCATTTTGCAATATTTTTTGAACAATTCAATCTAAACATCTTATTTAGCAATGTCATGACCTGTCAGCACTTTCGTAAGTACTCAAATTAAAATTTAACGAATTTTGCGGTTTTTGGTCTACACTATCTATATATGCGTATTCAATCCCTCCCTTCCCTCCCTTGAATATCTTCACAAATTCAATAAGAACAATGTTAAAAATGATCTCTTGGAAGATTCTGAAACCAAAATTGATTCCACTTACCATGAATTGGGAAATTTTTAGAGCCTTTGTTATCGCAAAAAAACTACAACTTTAACTTAACTCTGAGGGGAACATTTTTCGAGTAAGCGTCCAACCATGCCTCAAAGTTTCATCACAATCGGAAATTTCGCGGTTTTTTTGACCATTTCCCGCCCATTTCTTCAACGTCGAAACCTTCTAGGGCAAGCGTCCAAACGAATCCCCCAAGTTTCATTACAATCGGATGAATGGTCTAGGCAGGCATAACGGACAGACAGACAAACATTAATTTTAATAAAGGGTGATTTTTTTTACCTTTACCTATCTTTTTGGCAACACTGGTTTAAACAGCTCACGCACGTTTCGTGTTTTGTTTCACTGTCAAACATCTTCAGTTTGGTCTATAATTTAACCATGAATCGTCTTACAAACAAACAACGCTTCCAAATTATTGAATTTTATTATCAAAATGCGTGCTCTGTTAAGAAAGTTCATCGCGCACTGCTTCCATTTTATGGTCAGTTTAATCGACCCACTGAAGCTGCTATTCTGGCTATTGTGACTAAATATAAAATATCGCAGCTGTATCGGCCAGTGTATTGACCCAGCGGCGCAAATGCACATTACGTAATGGAGCACCTCTTAAACACTTCGAAGGCTGTGTGTAGCACAGCATCGATTACAACCCAGTATACATTTACATTAGCATGGCGAATCTCCATTACTTTGTAATCGACAAGTGGGCGATAGCCGAACGCTTTTCGAAGCTCCATTACAACTGCACCTAACAATCTAAGAAATGTAATGAACGGTGTGGATGGGCCGCCCACTAAACGATACACATAGTATGCGCTGTTGTAATGCAGGTACTTTACGACGTAATGTACTTTGAAAGGTATATAGAGTGTTAATGCTATTGAAGTACAGCTCCATGTGCGGTATGTTAAGTTAAATTATTTATTAAAGGTATATTTCCAGCCATTCAAATATACAAGAAAATAAAACAAATCGACTAAAAGCCATTTAAAATTAGTTGTTTTTTTCGCTGATGCGGAGATGCACGCACACGCCACACGTCAGAAATCAACTACACACATGCACACATATATATTTGTGTGTGAATGCCTAAAGAAAACCAAAAAAAACGAACAAGCATACGAACGCAGTTCGAATTTTCGGCAAATGAAGTTTCGAAGACTTGAAAAACTCCGTATGACAACTCGGTAGTGTTTTATACTTGTGGGCTGTTGTAATGCATGCTGTGGGCTCGCCTCATTTAGCTGTTCGCCGCTGGGGATGACCATCAATTATCGATTCGTCGCCGTACGCAGCAATTGGGCCTCTGTTACTCAACAACGTGGAAAATTTTGCGGAAGGATTTAGGTGTGAAGCCTTTCAAAATACAGCTGGTGCAAGAACTGAAGCCAAACGTCCTGCCTCAACGTAGAATTTTTGGTGAATGGGCTCTTGGAAAGTTGGCCGAAGATCCACTTTTTTACCGAAAAATTGTGTTCAGTGACGAAGCTCATTTTTGGCTCAGTGGGTACGTAAATTAGCAGAATTGTCGATTTTAGAGTGAATATCAGCCAGAAGCATTGCAAGAGCTACCAATGCATCCAGAAAAAGTCACAGTTTGGTGCGGTTTATGGGCTGGTGGCATCATTAGACCGTACTTCTTCAAAGATGATGCGAATCGTAACGTAAATGTGAATGGGGAGCGCTACCGTGAGATGATATCCTACTTTAGTTTGCCCAAGAGCTTGACTTGAATGACATGTGGATTCAACAAGACGGTGGCACATGCCACACAGCACGCGCAACAATGGACTTATTGAGAGGCGAGTTCGGTGAACATTGTATTTCACGTTCGGGACCGATCAATTGGCCGCCTAGATCGTGCGATTTAAGGCCTTTAGACTATTTGTTGTGGGGCTATGTTAAGGCTCATGTCTGTACAGACAAGCCCGCTTTAATTGACGCATTGGAAGACAACATTGAAGCATTTATTCGTGAGATATCCGCCGAAATGTTGGAAAGAGTATGCCAAAAATTGGACTAAGCGGATGGACCATTTGAGGCGCAGTCAGTAAATTATATGGACCGTACTATCGATTCAAATAAGGATTTCATGCATTTTTCTGAATTTTCTGTGTTTTTTGTTTTTTAACTTTCCTATAGCTCTTAAAAATACTATAGCTGTTGTTTTGTTTTTTGTTTTTTTTAAAAACCCAAAAAAAATTAAAAAAATAAAAAATTATTATACTCGACTTAAAATGCGTAATTTGAAAAAAAATATGTAACAAATGAATCTCAATTTGTGGATCAATTCGTGAAGCAAGTTCGTGAAACTGGAATGTTGGTGAATAAACCAACCCGTGTACGTACTCGTTCGGTGCGCTCGACCGAAAACATTGCCAAGTCAGCCGTGGTGGTCATTTGACCAAAATTGTTTTTCATAAATAAATGACAATAACAAACTTTTCCAATAAATGTTCAACCTTTGAAAAATGTCGAGCCTTTTTATACACTTGAAAAGTGTATTATAATTTTGCCCAGAAGTTGCTTGCACGGTCCTATAATGGTGAACAACTGAACAGCTGAACAATTTAATAACTGAACAAGCACAACTGAGCAAGAACAACTGAACAAGAACGAGTGAACAGTGAGCAATTTGTGACAACAAGTGATCATGTTCAGTAAAATGAACAACCTTTACCCAACACTAGTTTTGAAATGATAATCAAACGACATAACTTCGGTAGACGTGTGAGCGATAATATTGAGACAAACCACTTAGTGTGAGATGATCCTATGCGAAAACTACTATTTTTCACTTTAGAAATCGCCGAGTTGAATCAATTTTTCTGCCAAGATTTATTTTGCAAGTCAATAAACAAAGTTGTTAAATTTGAACTGTTCTCTATAAACCGGAATATAAGACTTTTACGTTTTTTGGCAATCCCCACTCATTATTGAGTAACTCTTTCAAAAATAGAACAGAAAAAGTCAACCAAAAATAGGCTTTACAGTTTTCAAGTGACTTTCCCACACTTCTATGCATGCACATATGCTTCTTGACTTGGTGTGACATTTGATAATTGCTGCCAGTTATAATGTTGTTGTTATCATCATCATTGTCCCAGCTTGGTCAACTTGTCATACTAATTTCAAGGCCCTCCCCTTATGTCCAAGCTCTAACCAGACTTGGTCCGTTGTCCTGCGTTATGTTGTCATTGTGCCTTGGTCTTTGTCTAGCATACAGGGGTGGGAGGAGACAGTTGTGTACTGCACGCACTTTGTGGTTGAGTTAAGTTTCTGCCAGCAGGTTCATATGGCCTGCCAAAGCAGCTATCCAGCTCACACACTCAAGCATTTTCACAAGGACAACACTTGGCCGCAAAGTATGCTATAGTTTCTTGGTTAGCCGCCATTTTTGGTATAAAACATTAAACTAACCACACTCAAATCGATGCCAAATTTAAAAGTTACGCATATGTTTTTGACAGTTTTCTGGCTGCAAGCCCAAAACAAGTAATGTAACTCATAATTCGAGTATTTCATTGGCTCCATTTTCGATAAGCTTTTCAATGGGAATGCTGGTTAAAATTTTTTAGAATTTTTGAAAATTTAAGTCAATGTTCAATGAACAATCAATAATATTTTTGGTATCCTTTTTTCATTTTCAAGTAAGCTATTATCTCATTTCTCATAGACTATGCTTTGCTTCTTTGCCTAGTCCAACCATTGCCATAAACTGATTGCCAACAGTTTTTCAATTAGCTCCCAAAGAGTCTTTTCAATATGGCACATCAATCAGCTTTCGCCCCTTAAATCATTCAGCTGAATGATAAAGGACGAAGTAGAACTAGGCAAAAAAAAAATCCAATTGCCCGAGCCAGCCAGACATCTAGCCTTTCACTGCAAAGACAAACACCTGACGACCTAACAACATAACAAAACAAAACGTTTTCAACTTGCCTTGGACATAGGCCTAGCTTTTAACCTCTTTCCCCTCTCCCTCTCTCTCTATCTATCTTCTACTGTTGAGTATTTTTTGCAATTTTTTATCGTCAACAAGATTTATGCGGCTTTCTGCCATAATTCTAACGCTTGCTCGCTCGCTCCCCGGTGTAAACTTATGTCGGTATCCCCTCCCTCCGCCCCTGAGCACACTCATGTCACTTGTTGTGGTTGTCTTTGGGTTATTACATTTGTTGTTGTCGGCCTTTTACCATTTCTGCTTCTTCTCTTGTGCAGCACCTCCTGTCCTCTAATGCGTTTTCATGTTTTACCTCTGCCACTGTCCATGGGCTTTGGCTTTATGCGTCATAAATATATAGCCAAAACACACGGCCAGGACTGGTGGCCTTTGTACTGTTTTATTAGCTTTGGTTCTTCCAACTCATGTGGATTAGGTTGTGTAGTAAAGCAAAAAGCAGCAGCTGTTAAATATAACAAATTTATTCCTTAAATCTTTGCTGACTTTCAGTAAACACTAGACAGTTTTTAAAGAGCTATAGATGGTATATCACGTTTCCACAAGGTGATCTACGGAGTTGTTACTCCCTTGTAAACTTTCTGAAACTGAGGCGGAATTACTTCGTTCGATTTACTTTTCAATACTTCTTTTTAATTAACATAACCATCAAAAAAGTATTAAAAACGAAAATACCATGTACCAAGTAATTTGGTTCCTATGGCTTTGCATTCATTTAATTTGTTTTTAAATTTATTTAATTAAATAGGGAGGCACACTTGCATATCTTCGGTATTTTTTAGCTCGGATCTTATTGTGGTATACAGAATAGATAGATATTGGACTTAATATATAAGGTTGTCAAAAAAAGGCGGTATTTTTATTGAATTTTCAATTGTTCATAAAATTGGTTATAATAATGCGATTTAAGTCAAATATGCGCCGTTTTGTTCGATGACGAGTTCCCAACGAGATGCCAACCTCATAATGCCCCTCTTATAGAGACTCGCTTCCCTATTGGCAAAAAACTCGGAGAGTCAATTTTCACAGGACTCTCTTGTGGCCAACTTCCGACTACCAAGCTCGTTCGCCATGGACAGAAATAGGTGGTAATCACTTGGTGCGAGATCCGGACTATACGGTGGATGCAAAAGAACCTCCCATCCGAGCTCCCGGAGCTTCTGGCGCGTCACCAAAGATGTGTGTGGCCTGGCGTTGTCCTGATGGAAGACAATTCGGCCTCTGTTGATCAAAGATGGCCTCTTCTGCATGAGTGCTGCATTCAAGCGGTCCAGTTGTTGGCAGTACAGGTCCGAATTGAGCGTTTGGCCATAGGGGAGCAGCTCATAGTGGATGATTCCCTGCCAATCCCACCAAACACACAGAAGAACCTTCCTGGCCGTCAATCCAGGCTTGGCCACCGTCTGGGCAGCTTCACCGCTTTTCGACCACGACCGTTTGCGCTTCACGTTGTCGTAAGTGACCCACTTTTCATCGCCAGTCACCATCCGCTTCAAAAACGGGTCGATTTTGTTGCGATTCAGAAGCGATTCGCATGCATCCATACGGGCAAAAATGTTTTTTTGCGTCAAGTCGTGTGGCACCCATACATCGAGCTTCTTTTTGAATCCAAGCTTCTTCAAATGGTTTATAACGGTTTGATGACTCATGCCCAGCTCTTGGCCGATGCTACGGCTGCTACTATGCCGGTCTCTTTCGATCAATTCAGCGATTTTATCGCAATTTTTCGACAACAGGCCTTCCGGACCGTGGCGCATCTTCGATCACCTCTGCACCAGAACGAAAACGTTGAAACCATCGTTGTGCGGTGGAAATGGAAACTGTATCGGGTCCATAAACTGCACAAATTTTATTGGCAGCATGAGATGCATTTTTGCCTTTATCGTTGTAGTACTGTAAAATATGCCGTATTTTCTCTTTATTTTGCTCCATGTTTGCGACGCTATAACTCACGAACGACTAAAAACAAACAACAATAAATCAAACACGTGTTAGCGCGTGAAAAGAGCTTTCCAGAAAGCTCTAGCGTGAACCGATGCGACGAATACAACTAGAACTACGCGCTTGCAAAGACAAGCTTGCGGAAATACCGCAAGACTTTTTTGACAACCTTATATATTAAGTCACTAGATTCAAGGTTAAAAATTGTAGCTCTGACAGTTTTTCGCAGTAAGAAGGAGAAGGAGGAGGAATTTGCCAAATCTGAAGCAAACTTGATCTGGGTACTGTGTACACCTACAAACATGCAAAAAATGCATGCTCTTCCTCTTATAGTCTGTGAGAGCAACGCGTTCATACAGACAGACAGACGACTCGGCTGTAGATGCTGATCAAGAATATATATACTTTATGGGGTCGGAGGTGCTTCCTTCAGGCTGTTACATACATTTGCACAACTTCATAATCCAAGTTGTTCTAAGCGAACGTCTTGCATTTCGACAACGGCCTATAAGCTTACACAGAAAAAATTTTGTCGGTAAATTCAACCAATTCTGTGGTTAAAATGCTCCAACCCATAGTCGTAGGTAGAAAAACTGTAACACAGTAGATTTCAACCAGAAATGACGGTTGAAATTGCTCCGACCAACAAAAATAGTTAGTTTACTATTGTTATCAGTAAACTCTTAGGTGTACCACAACAGCAGTATAAATACCACAAGCACAACAAATACCACACACCACAGTGCGGAAAAAAAAACATCGAATTAATAATTTCATAAAAATTTTACATACTCCGGGGTGACTCGAACTCAGGCCCATAGACTGCAACACGAATTGAACGACATCTTAACTGGCTCGGCTGCGCTCGCGCATGTGGCAACGCGTCATAAATCTTACTGGTATTGAATCTGCCTTCTAACAAATTCTTGCACACCGCATAGATGAGACCACTTGTAATTCCCAAGTTCGAATTCGGCCATATTTAATTATAAATAGAACAACTAAAGTTTGCGCAGGAATTGTACTATTTTTATGGTAACTTTTACTAACGACCCAGTAAACCAACAAATAACAACAAAATATATTTACCACTCTTACGTGCGTAATACTATTTCTATGGTAGAATGTTACTGCAAGCCGCAGTTTTAAAAAACAACACCAAAAAACTAACACAGAAATTACGCTAGTTTTACTAATTGTAGGGGTTAGGTTAGGTTGCAATGGTTAGAATAGGAGAATCCTATTTCTTCACTTAGTCCAATGAAGGCCCGTTGTGTTACCATATAACCCTTTCTACGCTGTCATCGTAGAGGGAGGGTCAAACGTTCCCCGTTAAACCATTTAGAAGATTTTGTAGAAATTTGAGCAGCAAAAAAAAGATGCTATATCTATTTCAGAGATGTCTAACAGATCGTTTAGAAAAGGACAACCCAGAGCTGTAAGTCGTCTTCTACTAAGAGCTGAACAATGACAGAAGAGGTGTTGTACACTCTCCTCCTCATCCACTGAGTTGCAGCTTCTACAGAAGTCGTTGTGTCTGATGCCGAGCCTAGCGACGTGTCTTCCTATTAGGCAGTGTAGGGGTAATTTTACCAAAAAAATTGTAAACAAAACAAAAACCAATTACATGTAACAATATTTCACAGTAAAATGCACTGTAAGAATTGGTATATTCAACCAACGAAAATATTTTCTGTGTACATTCTTTTTTATGATTCGGTCTCGCTAGAGATTGATGGTCGTGTAAGCTAAGATGCTGTCGCCCCAATGTTAAGTCTTTGGGGTCCTGAGTTGAAGACATGAAAGAAAGTCGGGCAAGCCCGTCTATAACATGCACCCAAAGTGTGCATATATCTGTTCAATTGATCAAGAATACATATACTTTATATGGTCCTTCTACCTGTTACATACTTTTGCATAAACTTAATGTGTTCCTTTGGTACAGAGTATAAAAATTTTTAATGGAATCTCAAAATCAATAACAGCTTAAAAGAAAGTGTGTTGTGGTCGATCGTGCCTGCACCCTCTTCTATTACTTAAATCCGACCATTCTTAAAGGAGTACAGGGTGTTTAATAAACACTGTTAATGTAGTTCAACGACATAAAGCCCGAAGTTCAGTTCAATCGCTTGAATTTTCATTCCCTTACATTTTTAACTAAGTTAAGGTTCAGAGATTACGTTCTTAAGGACTTAAGCTTTCTTAGTAGGAGCATTTTCCTGTTGAAAAATAGTTAGAACTGTTCCGAATAGATCACTTAATACAGATTCCAGCTTATGAAATAAAAAATTAAGTCAATTGTTCCATAAAACGTTATCCCTGCGGGACCAAAAAGCGAAAGTCTATTAGTGTACGATAATAAAGCATTGCAAACTAGCTCTGACCTGCTGCATTGACCGCTGGCCAGCAAGTTAAAAAGCTTTTTCCTTTCTTGTCAGAAGCTTCGGCATGCGTTCGGCTCGTGTCGGTGAAAATAGCGATATAAGTTCGGCCCTTGCGGGCCAGGTGAGGCCATCGCTGATCCAATGCAAACAGTAAAGACGACCGATCGGTAGTCGTCAAGTCGAGTGTTAAATTCAACCGAGTCGAGTTGGCAAAATTGAAAGCAATTGTTTCTCGAGCACTTAAAGCTTGTTTCCTTCCTATAAACTGGTTTCCATTGAAAGAGCAACTAAAAACCCTCGTGTTGCTTCTAGCTTTCGAGAATCTTCAATAGCACAAACTTGGGCGAGCGACTACTGCGACAGCTGCGAGTAGAATTTTTTTAAACTATGCTCAAAGTGGCTGTGTTAAACCAATTACTAGTAGTGTCTGATTTAGCACTTGTCAAAAAAATACTCCGTTCGCTTTAATTCATTAAGAAACTTTAATCATATAAATGAAGTTTACCCATCACATGTCTAACAATTCAATTAAACTCATCCGTTATTAAGCCACATCCGAAAAAAATTAATATTCTTTTGCTGGCTGCTAATTTTTTGACATCATTCAACCTCTCAACTGTGTGGCTGTGTTCATGGTATGTGTGTCTTCTTAACGCCTAACAGCTCAATTCGCACTCAGCATAAAGTTGGCCGTCGCCACACCCACCTTCTTCACCCCTTCTTGGCAATTATAACAAGTCCAACACATTTAGCCACCCAGCACAAAAGCCGTCGTCGACAAAAATTTCATCAAAATCTGTCACGTACGACCCCCCGAACCCAAAATTCAACAACACACAAACACCCACCACACACTTAACCCCATGATGATGACGATGTCTCTCAGTTTTGTTGTGCACATTAATTTTGACAAAAACAATTTCATTTAACGGCATTTCCGGCTACATCGCGAAACGAAACGAGACGAGACTAGAGAGACATTTTAACCAAAAACCAAAACAGCATGCGGCGTTACAATAGCCCCCCGAACCCCAGTTGACAGACACGAGTTAACCAGGCGCATAACTGTATAAGTATGTGGACATCTACACAGGCAACAACAACCATAAGACAACATTGGGATGAGCCAGCTGGTCATCATCTGACCCTGGCAACCCCTTGCCTTGTTCCACAGTTGATTGTATTGTCATTGTCGTCGTCGTCGTCGGCGTCGAGGCTTTTGGAGTTGAATATTGTTGTGTGCGCGATTTTGGGTATGTTGACTGCAATCGATGACAGAATACAATTTGTTCAAAATGGTTCACATTTAAATATCAACGAAATTTTTATTTAAAATGAATTAAAATTAATGTGAGACTTAATAAAAAAATATTTATGTAAAATTGTGGTGCAATTAGATATTTTTTAGCGGCGGTAACAGTTGTGCCGTAGTGATAAAAAGAATTACTAAGCAAAAAGCTGGGTTCGTTACCCTTTACTCTGAGTAAAAGTCAAAGTTTAATTTAGCAGGCTCAAGGTCAACGCTTAAATATAATTCAATAATTAATACTAAACAGCAGAGATTATTTACAACATTTGAAATAGCACTAGTATGTTTCTACAGCGCTGTTTCGAGAATCACCACAATCCTCTTATCACCAGACTTGTTAAAAGCAAACTGTGTTTATTTACAAGTATATGGGCGAATGAACACTGGGGGACTCCAATGGGGTAAAAATGGTGTAATAGTTACCTACAAATCGATCGGAAGTCGAACCGCTCCAGAGTCGAATACTCCGGGACTTTTCCAGGAAATTTAACAGGGTTCGGATCCAAAATAACTTTTCAATTCAATTAAACTGCTTTAAATGTTAATTTTGTCATGTTGCAATGCAATTTTCCAATTTCTGTTTGTTGCGGTTTTAACCTTTCTTTGTTTGTACAAATTTAGAAAGTGCTTAGAAAAACGTTGTCAAATTTTCAAATCGAGGGAATTCTTTAAATAACCAAATATTTTTGATCTTAGGATAAAAGCAGCTTGCGTTAAAACATATTGCCAAATTTATTAATCGTCAAAAGAATCTAATAATTGAACGCATTAATGATATTTTTCCATATTCATCTAGTACTATTAGCCCAGTTCCACTGCTACATATATGTACATCAATTGTGGATGTGATGTGAAAAAAAAGTGTTAAGTTAATGTTAAGTTTATAAGATGTTTATGTGAAGAATGTACATCAGTTCATGATGTAGGCCAAGTCAAGGTATACTAAACAACTTGTTAAATATCAGTCAGTAAGGCTGGAATGACACTTTCAATTTTTAGGGACAATTTTAGTCACAATTTTTCGTCTATGGGCAAAAGTCGTTGGCGTAAGCGAGTCAGAGAATGCTTGAAGTCGCCGCAGAATGTATTTGAAAAGGCTGGAATGATACTCAGCAGTAAATTTAGTTTATTAATAAGAAATTGCGACAATAATTGTCTGTAAAAATTGAAAGCAACTGTTTTAAGCAAAGCATCTCCGCGGACGAATTTTTTGTGTTTTACTTAGTAGCTTAGTAGGCTTTGTATTAAAATATATTACTCTCTCGCTCTCTTTGACACAAATATAATGAGTTGTGAGAGAGCGAGTGCGACTACCTTGTTTAGTATACCTTGGGCCAAGGAGTACAAAGATTTCCAATGTATCAACGTTTTTGAAAAACAATCATTGTATAGAACTTAAAAAAGTTGAATAATTGTGGCGATTGAATTGAGCAGTCTACAATATTCTTTGTTCAAGGAAAGCTCTTAGCTTCCAAATATGTTTGAAAAACAATATTATTTTTCGAACCCTGTTTCGAACCTCAACCTAGCTTCAGTAAAAATAGAGGGTATTCAAACTTCGTCTAGTCTCAATGCAGCATCACATACGAGTAGATTCCTTGTGTGTATATTTGCCATATTTGAAATTCACATTGTGTTCTCTTTGGCTATGTGCTGTAACGGGAAGTTATGTCTAACACGCACGTACCACTGCTACCCCCTCTTGTCCCCCCACCTATACTTCATCTTACCATTTTGCTCAATATGCCAGTCAGTCACTTGGCCAGAGGAAGCAGAATATGGAGTAGAAGACATTTGGCGAAATGATTTTCATATTTTGAGTGTGTGCTCAATGTGGTGTGTGTGTGTGTGGGTTGGGGGGGAGGAGGGGTGATTGCAGAACTTGCCTAGCTGCACGCCCACAAATTCAAATTAATGAGGCGTGTCTCACTTAGGTTTATGTTCGTTTTGTCAATAGTCTCACAATAATATTATGTTATTTTATTATTGTTATTTATTAATGCTGCATATTTGCCTGTCTGCACACCCTCCCCCTCTACCCTGCTGCTTTTATTACCATTTCAGTTGATTGTTTTGTTGTTGGGTAAGCCGCTTAAATAATTAGTTAATTGATTTCTCGCTGGCCACACTTGCCAAATCATTTAAATTTTATGCAAATTGTATTATTTTGGTTAGAAATTTTCAATAGGGTTTTTTTGTTTTGAAACTGTGTAGGAGGATTAGTGTAAAGAGGTGGAAAGTGAGAAGATTATGAGGGATTTTTGGCAGTTGTGTGTACACAAATTAAAATTAAATTGGTTTTTGCTTACACATTTGGGTATTACGTGTGTGGATCAAAGCAAAATTTGGCTAATTTTAAATTTTTAACGCCGAAGCCATAAATTTACTTCCTTACAATTAACTCATTGACTCACTGACTGACTTGCTTTCTGGCTTTTTCTCTGACATTTACGCGTAATTCCCTTATTTATTTGGCTGCGTTTTGACACTTAATTCCACAACACTCTGTGCTCTGCGGCCACTAACTGCTGCTGCTCTATCTTTTTGCCAAGTTCTTTTGCTTGCCCCCACCACAAACAGTTTAACACTCGGAGTTCATGCTTGTAATCAACTGCCACATGATGCAAAGTCGTCCTGGGGCCAAAGCACCGTGAGTCAAAGCTAAGGAAATAGGTTAACAAATTCACACTCATACTTTTTTTTAACCAGCTTAACCAAAGCGATTTATTTAAAGAATTATATGTTCAATATAAAAAATTATTGTGAAAGCAAATTGTATAAAGGGAAGTTTGTGTCACTTCCCTTACATTTTCTAAGATTTGGACGTGTCTCTATAATGAATTAGGAAATAATAAGGACTAAAACCTAATTTTTCAACTTAAACATTTTAAGACACTGAATGCCGTGCTCTTATGGTCAAGTTAAATAGTTGTGGATTTTTATTTCATTTTTATATTTTCAAATCTAAAGGCAAAATCCAATTTTCTTTTCATATCTGAAAAAAAACAATTAAAAATAAATATGTCTATTGACCAGACTTCGACAAAAAATTTCAACTCTTTTTAGCGTGTCTGCTTAAATGGGAACGAAAATACACACTCAATTCTGTTTTTGCACCATCGACGATGCGCTCAACCAAAGAGCGATTCTCTTTTGCTCATGCCTTTCACTGACCGTTTTGTCGAGAGCAAATTTCCAAAGTGTCTTTTTCGTATGTATGAGTGGTTGTGAGTGGGGCGCCTGGTTGTGGTAACTCAGTCAATGATTTTGTTTATACATACGTGAAGTTATAGAAATTTATTATTATTATTCACCTAAGAAATGAAATAAACAATAGATAAATTTATGTTTTTGCTTTAATTATTTGCATACATATTTATATGAGCATTGTACTTCCACAAGACCACCGCCTACCTCACGAAAAAATAAAACCAAATACAATTTCCGCAGACACTTCTTATGTTTTCTGCTCCTTTGAAGACAGTTGTTTCGTGTGCGCTCGCTCAAAGTTAAGTTATTATTAAGTTAATCGAGTGTTCTTCATTTGTATACCCTTGCATAGGAAAATGAGTATAAGTTAGAACCAGAGATTAAAACCCGAACGAATAACATTTTGGGTTACGGTTGTTGTTTTGTCCGATCGCTTTTTCCGGTTACGGTGATATAACGGTTGTGGAATATCGGTTACGGTACTGGTTAAGGTTATTACTGTATTTCGGGTTTTGGTTGCGGTTATATCAAAATATAACTGACAAATCATGCCGACAAAAGCGGGGATTTATTAAAAATCATACTCCTGAAAACAAACGCCCAACAATTATTTGTGTGGTCGGAATAGTCGAAGTAAACTTGACCTTCTCGTTTTTGTTTCGTCAGTGAGCTGATCGACTAGAAAATAGTGTTGAAACTTATTTGCTAGCTATGCTTTTAACTAGTTAAGCACCTAATCTTAAACCATACTTTCGCTGGATACAATAAATAGAGGAAGTTTTCTGTTATAAATATTGTATTTCCTTTGCTTCCGCTCTTTGTTTCCCCTTTTCAGGTTTCTTTCCTCATTTATGTTTTCTTCAAATTCCCTTGATCAGTATGTTGAGCTGGGCAGAGATATCCGTTTTGGGGATCGAAACCTTATTAGCATATGCATTTATGCAAAATCACAATTAGCACATTTATGTAAACCCCTGCTGTAGAGACAGCTGAATGTACGGCAACTGTTTGAAACGGCACCAGGTGCGGGAATGAACCTACATAAATTAAGATATTTTGTTCAATCTGGAAACAATTTTAGTGATTTTACTAGACTCTAATGATTTTTTTTATTTTTTTTTTTAGCATAATTTTGCTGTTTCCTATTCTATTTCCGTTCAGATTTAACTAATACTTGACATTTTGTTTCTTTTTTCTATTTTCAGGTGAGTTTAAAATGGAAACTATTTGTGGGAATATAGTTGTTATACGTAATATAAAGTGATACATGGTGAGTTGTAGATAAAGACTTCGGTTCAACGCAACACAATAAAAACTAAAATTTTAACCGAAATTAAATATTTCGAATAATCTGTAGAAATTTTTAGAAAAAAAAATGTGTGTATAAGGGGATAACTCCGCAACGCGTACTCCAAATTGCATGCTTTTTTAATTAAAAGCTAAAGTATGTGGCATGGTTAAAAAAAAAATGAAAAATGTTTACTTTTCTATAAATAGGTTCCTCAAAAAATTAAAACTTAGTCAAAAAATTTCAAATTTGGGCCAAAAATGTGTGTTTGAACGTATATTTTATTTCATTTTGTGGCATTCTACGGAACGAAACATTTTATGATAGACAAATTAAACATTAAATTCATTTAGTAAGCAGCGAAGCGCGCGGGTCTTCTAGTACTGTATAAAATCAGATATGGAAACCAGTTCTGAAACAATCCCAAACCAAACTGCACAGAGTTTGCAATTCTAACTACGTACTTAATTAACGTTATCGACTGCCTTTAGGTTAGTTTATTTTATTTAATTATACGAAAATGCTTGCTTCATTCTAGAATTGTAGAGATTTTTCAACAAGCTCTTAAGGAACAGGAAACTGTCGGGTTGCAGACTTTTGTCTATTTCCTGCAATTGTCGTCTAATTTCTAAATATATGTGTTTTCATTCTGCATTCTTTTCATGGAACTTTCAGATCGAATTGTTGGCGTATCCTGAATTATTTCGAAATCGCTACTACGGAAATCAAGGGAATGTTTTAGTTTTGTTTTCAATTTCGTGCAAATCATGCGGAATCCCAATTGTAAAATGTTCCGCTTCCGACTGTGTTTTTCGTTTTGAACTTCAGAACCCCATTTAATTTCGTTCGACGCATTTTATTGCCAAAGACTAGGCCAAATTGGTTAGCCGTTTCTCAGAAATCACAACTCTTACCAGTTCCGATCAATCGATTTTGGAATCGGGAACAGGGCTGAATGATTTGTGTTCTTCTCGGTTTATGAATGGCCAGGGACATACTTTGATTAAATAATCAACATTTTGCTTCTCTGAATAGCCTGAGTAGCTGAGAATTCACAGCAAAATTGACTGCACGGCGCGTGTAGAACCGTCAATCCTTAACGGAAAGTATTTGAACTTGCTGAATTGCGCACGCTACATGAAGAATCCAGAAAACCTGTACGCAATGTGTAGAAATGGAAAATGTAAACACCGCATGTAGAAAAGAAAAATGCTGTGTGAGCAAAGGCAAAGTCTTCACGACATTAGAATATTAGCTTATTTCCAAACAACTTCTACATTTTTCATGCAGCGAACGGTGGTAGGTTTTCTACATTAACGTTTGGATATTGAAATCCTACATGCGGAATGTGGAAATTCTAAACGAATAATGTAGCTATAAATCAGTACTGAATTCCTAAATTTTTTCAGTTAGCAAACTGCTTGTCACGCGGCATGTGGGATTTCGAAATTAATGTTAAGATTTAGAAATGCTGAATGCTAAATGTTGGAAATCTACATGAATCGTGCACTATACTCAACGCTGCGTAAAGAAAAGCTACACATAAGTAATGGGTTGAAAATCCCGTTCAAAACATGTGGAAATCCTATCCATTTTCGTGCAGATTTTGCATATTGTTTTCTTTGTGTGTATAGTGCATCAAAATTGAAAGTAAACCACTAAACCGAAATAAATCCGGTGTTTGGTTTTATCCATAAACCGTGTTATAAACCGAACCGGTGCTTTAAAACCTCAATGAACCACTCAACCGAAACAGCCCTAATTCCCGATCAGCTTGCAACCCTGTGTAAAATATACATTCTCTATGTGCACAATGCGAGCGATTTTAGCTAACTTTGAATTTGTAGAGCAAATGCCCTGACTTCATTAGCAACTACATGATCTCAAGTGGTTCCCACCGGATGAGCCACTTGAAATGTGTTATCAGATACCGACTCCTCCGCTATTATATTTTACGTTATTCTTGTACAAGGCATTTTTCTGAGGTTTCTTGTAGTTAGGTTGTGAATACATATAACGCTAGTCTGAATTTTGAGGTACTGACTGGTGTTCTATTTATTTTCTTGCGGAATTTTGGTAAAGCTTAGTACTCAGACAAACTAAGTCGTCTGCTAGCGGAATTGACAACTTGTTCCGATGGGTGACTGTTCAACGCCAAAATACCATCCTTCATCAAAATACCACAACTGTGAAACGGCCACACTGCGCTGATTTGCTTGCATTTGATTTTAATTAATTGTTTTTGCAAATATTTAGGGATTTTTGGTGGATATATGGAATGTAGAAGTCATGGGCGGTAGAAAATCTTACAGTTGGTTTCAAATTATGCCAATCGATGATTTTTGTCGAAATTACAAACTATTTTATCTGCTAGCACCCCATCGAAATTGAATCAGCTGTTTGTGCCTGTCAAGTTAGCGGCGCTACGAGCTTTCCGATGGGTATGAACGGAAATTTTAGTTTGTCTGAGTTCGACCGAGCGTAGAGGCCTGTCGGAATTTTTCGAAAGCTTTCCGACACCCTTTTTTTACTCTGACAAGGTATATAATGTGGCAAAAGTATGTAACAGGAGAAGGAATCACTCCGACCACATAAAGTATATATATTCTTGACCAGCATCAACAGCGGAGTCGATATAGCTGTCGTCGTCTGTCCGTCCGTATGTACAAACGTCTCAGTGTAAGTATAGAGTTTGACATAGGGACAAAGTTTCTACTGCACAGCTGTTTATTTTCATTTGCGCCCCCGCGCATGGAAAAACTATATCTCCTGCAGATAGAGATCGTACGCAGGATAGTTAGTCAAGCAAAAGTATCAATTTGCCGAAAAGAAAGAGGTTAAGTTAGAGCAATAAGTGCAAGTAGAAAAAGAGATTCAATTATCTGGTACAGAAAATAGTTGCCTTCTTTCTGTTTTTTATTTGGAGTTGACACCCAGCTAAAGCGATTTAGTTTGTCTGAGTACTAAGCTTAATTAATTTGTAGTTTTCAACTGCAAAAGTTTGCTAATGAAGGTCAGGAAGTTTCCTGAAACTGTACTTTCTAAGCAACTTGTCAAATTTTGGTGTATAATGCATAAGTTGTTTTAGGGTTATGAGATAAAAGAACTTCTTAAACTCGGAATGCATTCATTTGATTTATGGGCTTAGTCAGTTAGTGCCTTCTATTTTAAAACCCCTGCTCCTTCTTGACACAATCTAATACTGTTAGTATTGCTGACACTTGACTATTCGATAACATATCGATATTAAATGTAACCTGTTTGCTCACAAAGCTAAATGTTCTAATTTCATCAAGCAAATCCTCATCATTGTCATGTCTTAGTACCACGGTGCATCTTACCATTTCTTCGGCTCGCTCTTCTGTGTTCACATTAAAAGCTACCCGGTTTTTATTTATGGCCATCAATATTTTATGACGCGCAACGCGCATGGAAAAAAATACTTGGACAGGAATGGGCATTCATTTCACCCTAGGAAACCAAGTCCCTGGCATTCCCTCACCGCCCGCAGAAGCGACAAGGCAACAAAAAAAGTCAAGGAAGGAGAAAGAGAAAAATCATTTTGCAAATTAGTTTAATTATTTGAACAGTGAAAATAGAAACAAAAATAGGGGAATAATTTTAGTCGAGACTAATTTTTATTAACAATTATCCTCGGTTAATACAGAACCACGCCAACTTTATAAAAATTTATAGAAAACAGCAATATGGCACATGATTTTCTTTTAATTCATGTATGTGTTAATTACACATTTGTGCTCTTAATTGAATAACAACAAAGAATTAAATATAACCAAAAATAACATAAACAATTTATTATTTTCACAACAAAAGTCCGCAATGCCCTGTTGTTAATTAACAGCACACTGTTAACTAATCGGTGTTTTAATTGTTGATTTTTTTGTTCTCTGAATAAATAAACAAAAAAAGTTGTAAGCCAAAAGACAAGGGAAATGTTTAGCATAAATTGCAAGACATAAATATAAGTTTTAATGCAATTGAGGAAAATGAAAAGAATGGCAGTCGGATGTAGCATGGTTAGTGCGCAACAGAAGAAGGGCAGGGTGTTTGGGGTTACACTAAGTAATCACAATGGATGATGCCTGAAAGAGAGAGATGGGATGAGGGAAAAAAAGGATTGTTTTAGCTAGAAAAGTCTATTTATATAACGAGTTGTGTGTTAAATGAAAGACAAGAAAAGAAAATGAAAGACAAAAGAAAATGCAACACATAAATTCATATAATATTTGAAAACAAAGATTAAAGATTTTAAATAGAATAAAACGATATATTAGGTGCATAAACTCGGCATCTTCAACACCAAATCCCTTTTAAACAACCTCAATTGGGTTCAAAAAGCAGCTTGTGTGGGTATGACAAGATCCCTGCGAATTATTCCCAAGGCGGCCCAATAGCGAGAAAAGCAATTAGACTCCGGGAACTTAAACTTTCTAAAGCATCTTCTTCAGGCTACAGCAGTATATCCTAATGGAAGTTAGAATAACTGCTGTGGCAAAGGGAAGCGACTACTGTATAACAGCTCAGAAATAAACCGAGAACTTTAGAACCTGGGTCCCGAAGAGGATAAGCTTAGCATCTACTCCAGCGATTGTCACGCCTGGCCCGCAGGGGCCGAATACAACTCGCAATTCACACCGAGGCGAGCCAAACACATGACGAGGCTTGTGCCAAGAGAACAGAAAGCGTGTGACAAAAGTTCATGTTCAAGAGGGTTCCTTAAGAAGAGAAAACGGAAAATATGATTTTCTCTCTCTCTATAACATGACTTTGACAAGTATTGTGTACGGCCCCCAGGGGCTATTGTTAAGGAACACTCACCTGCACAGATGGTTCAAAGACGGAAGAGGACACAGGAGCAGGTATCTTCTCTAAAGACTTAGCGACCCAGCTCACAGTCCGTCTACCGAACTGGTTCAGCGTTTTCCAGGCAGAGATTAATTTAATTAATTTACACCGTGAACGGAACCCCAAGGAACCAAATCCAACAACACTCCATCACTTTCGTCTGGGTACCTGTCCATTCAGGCAGACTGGGCAACGAGTAACGTAACGTACTTACAACGTCCTCTTCAGGACATCATGACCGATGCACAGCGAGAAACTAGAACTCGGGCAGAACGACAATTGAATCTCGCAAAGACAGGATTAAAGCCATGATGGGAATCATAGCGGGTCACCTTATGTCATAAGGATCATTCTTCTTACTTACTTACTTCTTACTTCTTTCGTACTCAGAGCTCTCAAAATACAATGCTTGCAATCAAGGCATACTAAACAAGGTAGGCTCACTCACTCTCTCTCTCTCTCTTGACAACTTGATAAATTTTAGTCAGTAAGCAACTGTTGTAAGCGAAGCATCTCCGCGCACAAATTTTTTGTGATTTACTTAGTAGCTTAGTAGACTTTGTATTGATATATATTACTCTCTCGCTCCGTCTGTGGCCCAGCGGTTAGTGTGCTGGACTGCTGGTCGGGAGGTCGTGGGTTCGATCCCGCCTCTTAACATCTAATAATAAAAGTTTTTTCTTTCCTTAGAAAATAGCTTTTACACATACGGTCACCTTCACCAGCTATTGGCGCCAGCTGTGAAGTAACTAGCCATGAAAAAGCAAATTCTCAAACTTTGCCGTTCGGATTCGGCGTTAAACTGTAGGTCCCTTTCTCTTGTGCGAAAAATTTAAAGCACACCCGCCAAGAGATTGAGAGAAGCTTGGCTTTGCCCCGTTGGAGGAGCTGTTAGCCAATTTTACATTTTACTCTCTCGCTCTCTTTGACACAAATATACGGAGTTCTGAGAGAGCGAGCGAGCCTACCTTGTTTAGTATGCCTTGCTTGCAATGACGGGAAAATTTAACAGACTCGCTCAATCTCTTAAAGAGAACACTTGTTTGTCTTTCTTCTGTTTACTTTTTCGTAGTTCTTGATGTGAGAAACATACCTAGCTGATTTACGATAACAGCTTAATGGGGATAAGCAGCTGAGCAAAACGGGCTCATTGTTAGCGCAAAGGGTCTCCTTTTGTTCTTTTTGCACTGAGTTTTTGTTGTTACGTTAGACAATTCATCGCAGCGGTTTGCTGATTCACAGGCGCCACACACATACATGCGCAAAAGACACTTTTGACAGACTCAGCTTAGCAAAGTGTTTTCATAAGACAAATGCACAAATTTGATTATTGATCATTGATTAATCATATAGCACGTTGACAAAAGAAAGAGTTGAAACGTTATTTTGGTTTCCTTTTTCATCTTGTCTGAGGGTTACAGTTTTTTTCTGACTGCCTGCCAAAATGGAAGACTTTTAGTGAGACCTGGTCGTAGTTGTGGGAAAGAGGAGGAGATATAAAGCATCCAACACCTTCTTTGCGACTGCCCTGCAATTCTAAGGATACGCACCCAGTATCTGAGAGAACCATTTTTTGAAAACTTGCCAGTGTCGGTTCCTCCCTACTGAACCATTATGAAGTGGGGAGCTTAATCTTTAGTAGGTTTAGATGTTTAAATTCTCTTTCTACAAAGAGCTAGACAGTGTCATAGAAGTTGCCTTAATGTCTCCTTCTCGTCCTCACAACTGCAGCTTCTTTTGAAAATCGTTGTGAATGAGGCCCAGACTTGCTACTTGAATGCCACATGTAAATACTGTAAATTCTATATTGTTGTCCAATCATAAATATCCTTCAAGTGGATAAAGTTTGATTCAGATTTGATCATTGGAAAAATGTTTCAGTTGCCTTAAGACCCAAAAATCTCAATAAACCGGATATGAGAAATTTAGTTTATATAACTTGCTTCTCACATCTTTAAGAATGTGAGAAGAATTTAGTTTATATAACAAACCTCCACAATGCCATTTCCACATCCATCACCCCCAACAATGCTCTCAAATTCCATAATCCTGCTAGCTCCTCCTCTCTCTCGTTCCCATTTCGTTTTGGACCACAAAAGTGCAATAACCGTTTGCTGCATAAACAGTTTCAAACCAAAACTATGCAGACATCCAAGAGGAACAACGAACATTATTTCATTACCCATTTCAGGGAAAAGTTGTGTATTTTTTTCCACTGCTATTTGCAATTTTAGTTTTTGCATTTACGCTTTTTCGCTTTGCGTTTTACGCTTAATTATCTTTTGAAATGAAGCTCCCGCCTAACCTTAATGCTGGACTAACTAGACACGGGAGCCCAGTCGAGCGACCACATGCGACCAACCTACCATCATCCCTGCCTCCTGCTGCTGCTACTCCACCAATTCTCCTCATATGTGGTTGGGCTCTGTCGCTGGTCGTGTCCATGTCCGTGGCTCGTGCGGCGCCAAAACGTCCGCATAACTTTGTTTTAATGTAACCTTGTTAACAGAGTGCGTCGACTGCCGCCTGTCCTCCTGCGCTCCTCTCATGCCATTGTTTCATAGTTGGCCAACAGGTCGATGGGCTTATAATTGCATTAGCAACCAATAAAAGGCTATGTTTCACGTTGTTGTTATTGTGTTTGAGGGTTCAATAACACAAAAATTTCATTAGTCATACACAAAACCAAAAGAGTCAATGGCAATTATGTCAATTTATTGTTATTAACTAAATCTGTCTAGCAAAACTTTCCACTCGACTTACAATGAATTTATATGTATGTATTATGTATAGGTGAGAAACGAAAAATCACAGTGATAATGTATCTATATCTAGGTGTTGGGCCTCTTCTGGTTGTTATCTATACAGTTCGCTTACTTTGCATCTGGTAAAGTCAAGGTGTCTTATCTCACCATCAGACACAGAGAGAGAGAGAGAAGAAAACGAAATTGCTAGCAAATACAATTTAAAAAAAAAGCTTACAAAAACCAATTTAACATTTTATTGCGTATACGCCGCGTTTCACACCAAGACTCCCATATAAATGCCCATTCAAAGAGTATACTGATTTTGTCAGAAGGTTTGTAACGTCATTTAAATCTTTGCTAATTTTCAAATTTCTTGCAAGTTTGGAAAAAAAACAGATTTCTAGATAAATTGTTGTTTTTTTGTGAATAAAAAATCAAGTTGATTGTCGTGAACATGGAGAAAAGGCCAGTGGTTAGTAGTAGTATAGCCTCTACGAAGTAATTAACATAGGTCTAATGTGACCAAACTTAGGAAAAAACTACGCCGAAAATTTAAGTTTGTGGTAATTTCAAAGAAAGGGTCACTCTACTCGATCAGCAGAGTTAAGCTTTGGGAAAAAGTGGCAACTTTTTTTCATGCTGCCAATAAAGATGCAAACGGTTTGGATATGAATGTCAAAAATAGCCAAATTCGTTAAACAATCGACTAATTACTCCAGCAAATAACATTTTTTATTGTATTGTTGCTGTTTTTATTAAGCAAGAGCTACTGTATTAAATCTTTAGACCAAATTAGTTAGTAAATTTTTTAACGTTAACTTTAAATAATTGCTGATGTTTTGAAAGCCTAAGAATGCTAACTTGACATTGAGTGGCGTCAATGGTAGTTCAACTGTTCAAACTATAACGAGACCAACAGCCTATTTACATAGACTCCACAAATGCAAATGTTAAGAGTAATATTAATTCTTAGCTGCAGACATGCAAATTTTAAGTGAGGCAAAACCGTTTCTTCTGCTTCTTCTCTCCTCAATTTAAGTTCTAAACAGTTTTTGACTTTAAATATGAGCCTGTTTCCGAACTTTTTTGTATGAAGCTTTCTACACTTGCCATTTTATTCGAAATTTAACTCCTAGAAAAATATGTATGTAAATGTAGAGAACATGTGCAACCCTCGCCCAGCCAATCTGACCGCTAAGCTTAAAAAACCCTGTACCCATCTTTCTTAACTAATCGAACTAGAAAGTTTTACAGAGTTGTTGGTTAGCGACCTTTCTAATTGTAGAATTTGATGCTTGCTGGCTCTAGGTCGAGGAGAAAAAACTCAGTTTGTGTTTGTTTCCAATATATTTTCTGCATACAGGAATTCACAACAATACCAAAACAACTTTTCATGGATATTATAAAATTCTGCATCGTGGAAAACAGATATTTTAAGTTCGGGATTAGATGTACACCAATGGGCGCAGGGCCCCGGCCAGTAATTGTGACATTGTGTGGAGAACTACTGCACACCATAAAGAAAGATATTACTAAATACGTTGACGATCTGTTTGCAATAATTAGGAAACGAAGTCAAAAAATCCATACATCGTAAACAAGATTGAGGGAACACAGGAGATATAAAGGACAAACAATGGTATAAACCAAAAGAGAATACAAACACGAGAATGATTATACAGATAGGTATAAAGGATGGCTAGGGTATTATGCATACGGAGATTAAAAAAGTAATTCCAGGAGGATTATAAAAACAAAGAGAGAACAAAACAAAAACCAAACTAAAAAAACTCAGATTTATAAAGACGCTTAACAAAAACAAAAAAGCTCACAACCAACAAAACAAAATACAACAAGGAAGGAATGAACAGACAAGTTATATCGCGCGTTAAACATAGGAAAACAAAGTCAAAACTAAAAGGAACAAATCGTTAACCGACAAAACGATCATACAAAAAAATTGGAGGGCCACAAGAAGGACAAATCAACAGAGGCAACTACAAAGCGCTAGTTGACACAGACACAAAACGGAGATTAACTTTAAAGCAGACACGATACATACAGACATCACAACAATTGCGCGGTACAGCGGTTAGTTTTAAATGTAAAGATTGTTCTGTTTTGTTTTGGTGAATTGTCTTTGTAGTGTCCCTGAAGACGGATGCCGATGTGCAAAAATATTGAAACAAACACAAACGATTTTTTCTCCTCGACTAGAGCCAGAAGCATCAAATTCTAGAAAGTGTTTACGTTTCAAAAAAAATTTTATCACTCAAGTACAATATTCTAGTCTCCTACTCATCTGATTCCCAAAAGGTCCTTTGAGCCGTATATTCTGAAAAAATGTGTTGTAAGGGTCGAAGAATCTCAAACCGATACTACTACGGGCCCAGTAGTGAGTTTAAGAGCAAAGCCCTTTGCAAGTTTCTTATCATCCCAGTCCTGCAATACGGCACAGAATAATGGACAATATCATGCGATTGGTATTTTCGAGCGAAAGATTCTTCGAAGAATTTATGGAACTTTGCAAGTTGGCGATGAATTTCGCATCCGGAAGAATGATGTATGAGGAGCGATTGCGCTGGTTAGGATGAACAAGCTCCAGCAAAAATAGTCTACAAACACAATGCAAAAGACTTTGGAAGTGGCAAAAGGGCACGCTCACCACTAAGATGGGACAACATTTCTAAGCTTGGTGTGAACAACTGGTGCCAGGTGCAGAACCGACTGGGAGGGCATTTAAAGCAGAGACTGCAATATTTGTTACGGATTACTAGTCCGATTGCACTGGATTTTGGCCTGGAAGAGTATTTATTCTTCTATGTGCTATACTATTTTGTTATCTTTGCTTTGCTCAGTCAATTCGTTTTGACTTTAATGTCGTGTTCATGTGTGTGTGTGTGTGAGTATTTGTATGCTTTTCGCACGAGTTTTCTTTTGTTATTTGTGCAAATAATTTGCTGTTTTGTAGATTGTTCATCTTAAATGTTTATTTACATATGAATTTGATTTATTTATTTTTAATGTGAATATTTTGGGAACATTAATCACACAGGGCATTATACAAATCACCGAATATAGTTTGATTAATACTTCTTGATCGGAACGATTTCCAGATAAGAAATGTACTTTTAACTATTTAAAGCCACTTTGGCTTAAAACTGGCCATGTCAAAGAGCTAAAACTTTTCTGATTTCAAATGAAGATAAAATGCTTAATCAATCTCGTTATAGCCGCATTTGATAGTCCACATGTGTGTCAAGCTATCTCTTTCAGTTTTTCTGTGAGAGAGGCAGACAAATCAATTAACTTAATGAAAACTGTTTAGTTATGTACAAGTGGGATTGTCACTGCTTGGCTTAGAAATGCTTTGAGTACGAAAGAGATGGCCCCATTAATGCTATCACATTCAAAGGAATACAGAATCCTGCATGTGTCAACCCTTTTTGCATTTTCCGTCTGTCTCTTTTACCAGCTCCCATTGAGTGTTTCATGAATAATTAACTGGCCAAATCCTACAACTGAATATTTTATAAGATTTCCCTGTCATAAAATTTTGTCTCGACTTGACCGCAAATCGCGCACAACTGTCAAAATGTAAGAGGAACCCATTTATCTGGCCAACAGATAATTGCTTTAAAAGGTTTTATTCCGAGGGCGGGGGCTGTATAATAAATTATCGCTAGAAAAACTATTTCTGTGGAAACTTTCAACAAGTCGTCGGCAAGTGGCAGCATGCAATAAAAGCATTTTCAGCATTAATCAATTAATTTCAATTAAATTGTGAAAATCACAAAAACGTGTGGAAAGACAAGCGCAACAAACAAGTTGTTGTGTGTCAAGAGGGTTGAACAAGAAAATTGTGTGGCAAATCGGTTGTCATTATTGTAGTTTGCTGCCACAGAACTTAATTTTCGATAAGGTCAAAAGTGTAAACAATTGCCAGCCAATAATTGTATCAAATAAATGATTTATAAATATTTAGTTTAGATTTCCACACAGACACTTCAGAACAGAAACTTGAAATTCATTGTTGTGTGAGTCGTCTCAAAGATAATTTAAAATCTCAATTTGTAATCAGTCAACATTGTTATAGCCCCCAGTCTACTCTTATTTAAGATTTTCTAATGCTGTGGTTGGTTTTAGAATAGAACTTGTTTTCACAAATGAAAATTGAACTGCAAATTCTTCCGCTTAGTTCCAATTTCGTGTTGGACATAGATTATTAAGCACTCCTCTCTCCTACCGAACTGTTGTAAGCCGTCCCAATGTTTTCCGCTTCTCTACCTCCTTGAAGATTTTTTGGGTCTGCCTGGTGTCCGACCGACTCCATCCTGCGGGTTCCAAATAATAGCCTTCCTAGCAATGTTGTTCTCACTTTTTCGCAGTGTATGTAATTTTTTGTAGTAAATTACATAGTGCAACTCACAAATTGGTTACGCCTTCGGACCCCGATATTTTTTAAAGAGCATACCGAAACTTAAAGAAACGCCAAAGGACTTGGCCCTATCACATCGTGTAGGTACTTTTTTGATACCCAACATATTTTCACCCCAAACAGAAATTTTTAAAAAAGGTAAATTTTTATGAAGTCCATATATCATAAACCGTTTGGAATTTAGTTTTTATATTTTTGGCAAAGTTAAAGATATAAACTAAAGGAAAATAAGTCATGAACAGACTGACCCAAAAAAATGGCATCTAGTGCTTCAAAAGTGCAAAAACTTCGAAAAAAGTGCAATTTTTTCATGTTTTTTGCCAGAAACGGCTAAACTACTGGGAATTTGAAAAACCTTTATACTGCGAAATTATCCCAAACAACAATATAAACAAATCTCTAGTACACGCCAGCTTCATACGAACACCTCTTCATACAGTTTTGATACTATAAAAATTATCTTTTCTAGATAACACTTTGTATTCATTATGAACTTTAGTTCTCAGTATATTAAAGGTAAAAAAAAAAGAAAAAACGTAATTTTAACCAAAGGTTAAGGTTTTAATATCTGTGATGCTGGTTCATGGATTGACTCTGTACTTCCAAAACTATAAAGATGATCCAAAGGCATACATCTTTACGTGTTTTCACTACATCCAGTGTCTTCTGGGGTTTCGACGCCTTCATCCTCATACTGGCATACTTTGTGGCTCCACCAACAAACCTCCGAGAGCAATGCATTCAGCTTCTTGCCTTGATATCTTTTTTCCATTGGCATTTTAACCTGATGGAATCGCTCCCCTTGTTCGTCCGATTCGGTGGGCAATTGTTTCAAAAAAACATCCAGATGGTGATGTAAAAAATGCAATTTTAAAGTCATCGAGACGTTGATATGCTCAAAACATTTGAGCATTCTTGCCACTAATTTCCTTACTTCATCTGGCTCAGTTTGGTGCTTTCCTAAAACGTTCTGAATCACACAGCTAAAAACGTCCATGCTTACGATGTTTCTCTTGTAACAAAGAGGTAAAGCAATTTTAAGCAAAATTTTGGAAATCGATCTAAGTGCAAAGAATAAAAAAGGTAGAACAAGATTGCAAATTTCCATATATCTGTGTAATGGAAGAAGCGAGACAACAATTAATATACAGTAATGGGGGAGAGAATTTGCCCACAGAAGGCCGAAAGGAATCCATCGTAATTTGGAGTTGTCGTTTCATTGGAAGGGCAAAGCTGCTGATGAGAGGAGGTGAAACTAATATGGTGGCGGCGTTTTGTCTTGATGATCCAAGCAAATTTTATTACATAAATTTTTTTCAAATTATGTTCAAGTTTCTGCAAAATATAAGGTGAGTTCGTGGAAAGAGGATTTGTTTTAAGACGCCCACTTCGGTGATTTGTTGAAGGGTGCGCTTCTTAGTTTGTCGTCGTGTTTTCTATCGCTGTCATCTTTACTGACTGCGGGCGGGGTGGTGGGTAAGGGTAGGAAGGGTCGGGGGTGTTGTTTTCTATTTCAAACTATACCGCTCACTGGGAACTTAATCAGAAAAAACGTGTACCGAAGTTTTGATAACTTAAAAAGCTTCCAACGTTAGAGACTTCGACCAAACTCGATCACTTAAAAACATTACATATAAGACCTGTTTGAGAGCAAATATTGAGAACAAAACAGTTTTTCTTACTAAAAACCATTTTCCGAACGAACATTTGTAGGGCAGCTAAGAAGAAGTCGATCGGTCGGTTCCGACTATTGCAGCGTGCAGTAAAAAGAAGACTCTGTGCAAAGTTTCAGTCGATGCTCCAAAACTGAGGGAGAACAGACAGGACACACAGACAGACGGACCGACGACGGACGGACAGACGGACAGACAGACGGACAAGCTTATATCGACTCAGCTCGTCATGCTGATCAAGAATATTATACTTTATGTGGTCGGAGATGATTCCTTCTGCGTTTGCAAAACTTTATTTCTAAATTTACCTTCGGTACACAATATACAAAGTAGTTATAAAATTACATAATTACCAGCTTGAATTTTTGCCTCGCTGAGTTTCGGAAAGATGGTTTTTAAGCAATCAAAGACTCTTGCTCTCCAATTTGTGCGCTTATACTGATTGCCCTGGAATCGCGAGTCCCAATCGCAAAGAAAACAAAAGTACTTAGGGAAACTGCCCTTTGAAATTATTCTTGAAAGAAGAAAATTTTTGAGGACTTTTAGATCGCAACAAATTTTCCATTTGTTCCCCTCATATTTTATTTTCATCAAAATATTGCCCAATGTTTCGTACGATCCCTTCATGTGAGTGCCATATGCTAACGGAATGGAAGGCTAGTGGTTTGTTTTATGCAGCAACACAGCTTTCAAACTAGAACCTGAACCGTCAATAAACAATCGCCTGTTCAACTGATTTACTAATCCTTCTATGTCAGTGCAGTGCGTAAATGTATTCGTAGCATCGACGGTATAAAATTTCTGGAATGCGGATTGACGGCTCCGGTAAGATATGGCACTACTCGCTACGCTCTGTAAGTTTTCTACTCTTTAAAAATGAGGTTAGCAGCTCGGAATTCCGACAATAAATAAAAAAAAAATAAAATATCACGACAAAGACAAGGCGCAGTATATAAAAAACCGCTTTCGGAGTAGTAAAATGGTATGAAGAGGTGTTCGTAAGAACTAACTTTGCCAAAAATATAAAATATTCCAAATTCTTTTTTTCAAAATTTCAGTTTGGGGTGAAAATATGTTGGGTATCAAAAAAGTACATTTACGAAGTGATAGGGCCAAGTCCTTTGGCGATTTTTTTTAGTTTCGGTATGCTCTTAAAAAATATCGCGGTCCGAAGGCGTAACCAGAAAATGACCTTAAAAAAGTTTCACAGTGTTATGTAACATGGTTTCCATCCCAAACTTTTCTACTACTTTTATAGTATTGGAAATAATTGTAACGTGCGGAACGTAACGTACGAACAAATGAAATTAAACAATGTGGACAAAAAACAAGATAAATATTGCTCCTTTCTATATGCCCGAAAAATTTTTTGTTGATGCTGCAAAAATCGAAATTAAAAATATGAATGTTGATTCCAAATACAACTTCCCATTTGAGTAACGTATGAACGATACCTAAATCAACCAATATTTCTTTGCTTTGACAGTACTTTGTTGTGAAGGATTTATCACTTAGATCGCCAGTAATGATCAAAAATATGCGTACGGCTGACAACGTCCCAAAGGCACCTTAGCCTGAATTGCTGAACTTGTTCAATTGGCTGTTTGTTTGGTTTTGGACTTCTTAGTTGAGGTCCATTAGTATTTAGTACTTCTAAAAATAGAAACTATTTCTTTGGACTCTCACTTTTCTGCATACCTGCATACCTGTGATCTGGGAAATGCCTATAGAGGCCTCATGAGTAGGTTGGACATTTCCTTGATTTTTGTCTGCGGGATGAGTATTTCTGATTTATTCTCCCTTTTCCCCTTACAATTCCAATCATCTTCAGATCGTATCATCAATTCACATAAAAACCCATAAATATTATGTTTCCACCACAAAAAAGCAGCGCCTAAAAGCTGGCTACAAAACAATATTTAAAGACACATCGACAACTTTAATGGGCCAAAACGAGCCACAAACCAAAATGCCGGCCGGCCACTCGGTTGAAACATATCAAAAGAAGACAAGGGGACGGAGACGATGAGGAGAAGGAGGAGAGAGGGGGAGCCAGACACGCGCACATGTTGCCAAAAGGGGGAAGATAACTGAAGTGGTGGAATAGAAATAAAATAGGTTGGTGGGGGGGGGGTTACGAACATTTCGCACGAGTAAGTTGTCAAAAACAGCGGCAACCAGCGACAGCGGCAAACCCAAAGCGCCAAAAAATTTTTCTCCTTCTATCAAAGCGAACTTTTTGTGGGGAGAACCGGGAGCAGAAGTGAAGGAAACGAGACGAGACATAGCGAAATGTTATAATGTAGATTATACACACTCACACACACTGACATAGGAAACGCCACTAGGAAAAAAACACACACTCAAACTTTTGTATGTGTGTGGCAGTAGATAAAAGAATAAAACTGGAAACTAAAACTTTTAGATACATTTATTTCAAATGTAGTCACGGCAACAAAAAAAAAAAAGTTCTCTGAGCCTCTTACAGTTTTTTCAGCACTGGGCAGGCAATTAAAATGTAATTTACTGTTTGGCAATGCTGGCAAAACTGTAGAAAAAAAACCAAAGGAATACTAACAGAGAGCTGCAGCTGCAGCAACAATTGTTGCCAGACCACAAAACTTTTGTTGCCGTCAACGTGAGAGAAAGCTGTTGTTGTTGTTGCTGCTGCTGCTGCTGCTGCTGCTGTTACTTGTGTTATTGTTCTTGCCACAATACAATTTCAATTTAAACTGTTATTATTTTGTATATTTTTTGTATGTGTGTTTTCGTAGCCTGGGCATATGGCAAGTGGGTGGGGCTGTGGCTATTGTTTTATAGATGATAACTTGCATGTGCCACGTATGAAGTTCAATGTGGAAGTTTCATCCGACAATGTATGGAACTAAACTGAAAGAGCGTCCTTAAACAAGCCATTTTCATCAGACAATGTGTGGAACTTAACTGAAAGAGCGTCCTTAAATAAACCATTTTCGAAGCAAAATTCAAGCTGACAGTTTTATTGAGTAGAACATTTTATGCACTTTGGTGACAATAGAAATGGGTTTCCCAATAAGAGCGGAAAGAAAAAGTGTAAAATCAATTTCAACGAGCTAGAGCATTTGTGATATGGAAAGACTCATTTCGTTTATTGTGACATGGAGAATGAGTATTAGAGAGGAACTTTGCTCAGTCGACACCGCTTCTGTAAGAAATTTGTCAGCTGTTCGCTCTCACTTACGCTCTCTAGATCAGTGGTGCCCAGACTCACACAATTAAGCTTTGCGCTTGTGTGCGCAGCATCGAAACACGAAGTAAAAGTCGTGACGTCAAACATGTCAACAAGCTAACAAACAAATGCCTCGTGAGAGCGTCGTAAGAGAGCAAGGCGCCAATCGTGCTATTTTCAGAACACCCGTATTCTCTCTCTATGCGTGTGTCGACTGCGACGCTGGCAGAATTATGAGTTCCTATCCCACGGGATAGGTTTTTGGCATTTTGGGCACCACTGCTCTAGATACTTCTGGGTCAGCTGTTCGCTCTCACTGAAGCTCTCTGGATACATTTGGGAATATGATCGTCTCGCTCTAGAAACAATGATTTCTTACTGACACTATTAAGTATCTTTTTGGGCACCATAAGAATCTTTTTGGGCACAATAGTTTAGCACCAGCAAAATAAAGAAGTTTATCTTTAATACTTTTTGCTCCATGCTTGTGCGTGCATTGTTTTTCTAGTTAAACCATTTGCCTATCTTCTGCAAGTTGTGCAAGACCATCTCATGCCAGCATTGCTATGACTCTCCAAAGGTAGCAAAAGTGCAAAACAGACAAATTGACAGAAGTCTTTGTGTATGTGTGTGCACCCATTTCGGTCTTTCTGTATTAGTGAGTCAGTTACGCACTGTATAAATTAATCATTAGTGTGTCTTCCAGCAATCTTTCATTATTACTGACTCTATAGCTGGATAAAACAGTGAGTAGAAAAAGTGCGCTAAATTGATACTTTCTTTACAATGACATTTTTTCCAAAACTTTGGCCATATAGATTGCTTTTCATCAGAAGAAAAACATGGTAAAGAATTCTTTACATTCCTAAATTCTTTAATTTACCATTCTTAAAGCTTTTACCTATGAGTTCCTTTTGAATATTATAAAATAAAGCAAAATATTTCATTGAAAGCGGTTTTTATTCCAAGGCTTAAAAATTGTGGGAAATCTTTTTTGAACCGAACCCTTTTCAAGAAAAAATTGTTCAGCTCCGGTTCAGATTCGGTTCGGACTTCTCAAAAATTCCGGAGTCGGAGCGGTTCGACTGCGGACCGGTTTGCAGCCCTGCTTAGCACTAATAAGGGTCTTGGTCACACCATTAGCAACAAGGGTGGCCTCTCAGCGCTGAAGTGGTGTGTTAAAGTCTAAGTCTAAGCAGATATAAAAAAAAAATTTTTTAATACAGTTGGTTTTTTAATTTAGATGTTTAAATTATATCCCTAACCATTTTTGTTTTGGTAATAATTTAACATAATTGATGCTTAACTTTGAATATATTATTATTATTTACGAAAACGAGATTTATTAATTTGTTCGTCTATTTGGAACGTATCGTTTATTTTTCCCAATTTGGGGTTTTTTTAGGAAAGAAAAAAGTAAAGAACGGAATGTGTATAAATGTAAGAAATTTGTGCTACCTTTAGAACACAATCTTTTAATAGTTTGTCTGGTCAATAACCACTTTTGCAGCTTTATAGCAGCTTTCTAATGTTGATTTTAAAGGGCGGTATCCACGGCTCGCGAAATGAAAAACTCCATATAAAAAAACTGCTGCGTAATTTGTTCGTGTGGCCGTTTCATAATCGGTTTCCACTTTTCGGGATAAACAGCTTACGTTTGCCACTACGTTATGTTAAACAAATAACGTAGCTTTAAGTGCTGTTAACGCCTTTTTTTGTGGCGACGAAACGAAAATAGGTTTTGATTCTAGTTTGTGCGGGCAAGACAGGAAAAAAAGACTCCGGCGGAAAATGACAAAAATGTAATTAATATTATACAATAATGTGAGATCATACTTTATAGTTGTAAAACAAGCTCCCGCTATTGATTGGTGCTTTTATGGCCACATGTTTGCCATCAATTGCTCCAATTCAGTTCGGAAAATTCCAAACCTCCTCGAACTCCTTGGCGTCTTGCAGCATGCCACCCATACTCCATGGAGCTATCTCATCCTTCAGCTCCGCGCAAATGGCATCACATACTTTGTCTATAAGGACGCCCATCCTAGACTTGCTGATCTGATATGACGAGGACACATGACGTTGTATATCTCCGGACGACAAATACCCAGTTTCACAAGGTAGAAATAAGTCAACGAACTTAAGTTAGCTTAACAGCGCCAATCCTTACTCCAAAACTACTGCCAATTTCAATTGAGGTGGTATGCAATCCGGGCGAGACCTGCTCTTGGACATCAAGTGTGCTCCTAACATTTGGAAAAGCTTTCCGAAGCTTGTGTAGCTCATATGTAAGTTCACGTGAAAGACATCAGGATTTTGAATCATGTTCTGAAACTCAAACAAATTCTTCGTAAATTATCCATTCAAACTTCTAGGCATTACTACCCACATCTTTGAAATAGCTCCCCTTTTCACTTCTCTCGCGCAGATATGGGTTAACCCAGTATCTGTGCTTCCTCTTTTCCCTCTGTTGCTCCTCTTCCTGCCACTCCACAAAGGTGGCGGCCAGATTTGCCACATTAAGTTGGAGCAATAAAAGTTCGGTTCAACAGTGATATTAATGAATAAGAAATCAACATAAATTCATTGATATACATATCTTTATTAAAATTTTATTAAATTATTTTGATTTGTTTACGAACTGTTTTTTTTGCAGCGCCAAAGCAGCGCAAGGTTACTTTGAATCGTTTATCGATAGAAAAAAATTGTGTTATCGTGTTAATAGCAGTGGCTTAGCAGACTCTGTAAAGAATCTGCGGAATATCAACTTTTTCACGAGAGATTTTTCCCGAGCCGTGGATACCGCCCTTAAGATTGCACCTAATCAATAGCAATTTTAAAGTTTCCCTTTCGTGGAGTCTTTGGTCAATAAGTTTTCTTGTAGAACAAGACATTTCAAAACATTGGTGGTCCACGCATCTTTTGTTAGGCTATATCAAACTTGGCTACAAGTTGTAGCATTAAACTTTTCGATTCCAAATCAGACATGTTGAACCCAATGAGCTATTTGAGTTCAGCATGATTGATCTAGTAGCTTCGTTGAGCTGATCTAAGCTAATTCACAACGCAATAAAAAAATTTCACTTCAATCGTGCAATTGGCTAAAAACCTCCAGAAGGAGGTAAACCTTCATTCTTAAATATCCTTAAAACCGCACGGTAGATTTTTTAAATCGATTTTTATGATGGAAAACTGGGCTATTGCATGTCCCTAAGAGATGGTATTCGGCAGTCAAAATAACCACTCCATATGGACTATAAACCACACATAAAAATAGACCGAACTGTGATTTCAGATCATCCACCAAGGAAGCTTTGGTTTATATTGCGTTCCCAATGACTCTGTGCACATTTGCTGAGTTTACGCAAAATAATAATAAAAAAGTACCCATAAAACGCGAACCGAGGCTTCATTTGAAAAACTGGGTATGAGGTGATGCCTACAGAGGTTCCTTTTGCCATAATTTAAGGGTCTTATGCCAGGTTTAAAAAAAATTGGACTTTGTCGAACTGGAAAAGTATCAAAAGGCATATCTCTATCAAGCAGTGTACCATGTCTTCGGCTTGTGTTCACGTGCTTTCCAACATGTGTTCAAACCCTAGGGGGCTACAGTGAGGGGATTACTTAATAATTTATTATATTTTCGCACTTTCACCTTATACGTGTGAGCAAGTGGTTAACAGTAACTCAATTTCTAAGTAAGCCTAAGTAATGTTTCCAGTTGAGAAGATAAACCTATAAGTGGGCCCTTAGATTCGTACTTCATTAATGTTATCCATGTCGTCGCCGCTTAAAACTTCTTTCAAACAGCGTAAATTAAACAGGACTGAGAGTGCTCTATTTTTGACTTCTATAAAACATAATTAAGATTGATCCATTTTAATCAGATTGCCTCACAGATTCTCAGGCAAATTTAAAAGATTTCTTACATCTCTTACATATGTTGCTAAGTGATCAATATGTTGCTAAGATTTTCATAATGTTGCTAAGTGAATTAAGAAGCGGCCAAGGCTGTCTCCTAATATTTTTCAGCAACTTCAAGTTGGTCTTTAAATTTCGCACAATTTTAATTGATTAATGTACTTGTCCAACTTATTGCAAGCATTCTTCACTGAAACCAATTTTCCTTTCTACTCTTTTTAATCAATTCCCTGGCCAACATTTTGCCACAAAGTAAATGTAAAACTTTTTCCAAAGTGACTAAGCAGCTTTATTGCGGCCACGCCCTCTGGCTCAAATAGAAGACACACTTCACCTGCATTATTCTGCTTCCTCCCCCATCCTGTTGCTTCTGTTTTGTATATATATGTACACTGAATGACTTCAAAGTCAGTTTCGGTCTTAAAAATTATTATTTTATGAATTTGCACTTCATCAAGCAAAAACAGCAGCCCAAAAGAGCGCAAAATGACGGCGGTTAACCACAGGATGCGCTGTGTGAAAGTGTGTGTGTGCTGTGTGTGAGGAAGGACCACGCCTTGTGGGCATGGTTTAGCCACCAAAACGTGGCCCGTTTAAAGTTGCCTTCAAATATTAAGCTGGCAATTTGAAGCAGTTGATTCACTGGCTGCTTTTTGTGTAGGCAATCGCTTGGCAAAGACACGAGCTTAGCAATTTTGCTAAAAACTTACCGCAGAGCGAGTAGAAGAGTTGGAGATTTAAGCTGCAGCAAATTTTGTGCAATTTTATTAATGGAATTTTTATGTTGCATTCACTTTTCCTTTGCTTTTTTGTGAGCTCCCTCCCTCTCTCTCTTGCTTTAAATTTGCCCAAATGAGCAACAACGCAGCAAAAAAAAAGGGGGATACAAAAAAATAAAATTTGGGTTAGCTGGTTTCCTTTGCCTTTTTCTTTCCTTTTTATGGCAACGACTAACCCACATCAATTTAAGTTAAATCCCAAAAACTATTATCATTTTAATCAAATCAAGCCGCAGGACAACAGCAGCAACAGGGCACAACTCAACGGCGATACACACAGGAATAGCAAAAAGGAAATACAAGAAATGAAATTTAAGAAAATAGAACAAGGCGACAATGGCACATCCTTTTAAGTTATCCGAATATTTGGTCGTTCTGGAACGGAAATAGAAATTTTAAAACATTTTGTAATTAGAATATTAATATTCTCCATTCTTTGAATATAGAAAACAGATTTTCCATTCTTTGGCTTGGAATGTCTTGAAATAAGGCGGTTCTTTGGCTGCAAAAGCTGTAGAGACTGACATGTTTATGTATGTCTGGAGACATGCGTGCGTGTATGTCTGAACCCGGTACTAGAAGTCTTGAAAAACGCCTCTTCGGTCTTCGTTTCAAAACTCTTGTATTGGGCGTCATCTTGCAAAGCGCAGAATCAGTCAAAACTCAAAATGTGATACCTAACCGACCACACCACCCCAATTGTTTTTAAACTGCAAATAATTTTAAGATACCTTAAAAAAAATTTTCTACTTTATTGGGATTCCTCCGAAGACTAAACTCCCGGACGACGGCACCTAAACTTATTCGACTATTAGCCGTAAGCAATACGTGGCGTCGAAACCATTTTTTAAGAATGTACGCATGGCATTTTGTTAGCATTTTGCTGCTCAGAAAGGCCCGTGGTCGAGAGGACCAGACATTGGCTTAAAAAACGTCGAGGTCTTTGGATCAAGTCTCCCGTAGGAGCATATTTTTGTTTTTCCAAATGGAAAAGAAAACAAAATAGCTACAGCCGAAGTGCACCGATCAGTCGGTTGGGCTCGCGCCTGTGTGAAAAGAACACGATTGACTTCGGCCACTTCAATATCTATCTCTTTTCACTCTCTTGCTCGTGCAACAGAGTCTTGGCAACAGAGAAACTTAAATAAAAGGCAAGATAACCGGCATATCCCAGATTCCTCTGCAAACTGTCAATAACCATTTAGAACTTATCACCTAACCAGGCAGTTTTGTATAATGATTAAGCATATCCTGAATAAGAGTATAAAACTTTTTAGGAAATGGAAAAACAGCAGAAACAGCCCCAAGTAGTGGGTAAAAGACAACCAAACAAAAATGACCAAAAGCAGCAAGTCAGCAAAAACGGTAGAAGTAACAGAGAAGGAACAGGATTGGAGTTGGGAGGAAAACTCTGACAGACCGACGTTAACTAGATGGAGGGGAGGGTGGCTAGAACGAAGACGATGTCTCGTTAAAAGCCAACGCCAGGTGGGAAAAAAATAGAAGTGAAAAAACGCATTGCAGTTTATTTTTTTTTGTTTTTGCTCCCTCTCCTTTTCCCTAAGCTTTCACCTCCATTTGTTGTCGTAGTGTAGCATACTTTATGGCGGCGTCGCTGGTAATGAAGCAGGAAATATGCGTCAGCATCAATACGTAAGGGTGTTCGTTTTGAAAGCCAGGTGGCAGCTGCTGCCTCTGCTCTGCTGCTGGACAAGTGAAGGTGCCAAGCAACTGCAATAGATAAGCGCCATGTGCCGACGAGAAGATAATAGATAAGTGCGGCATAGGTAAACCAACTTGACATACAGCAATAGAAGCTGGAAGTGTGTATGCATATGAAATTGATTGGAAACTGCAACTGCAGGTGAAGTCTTGTGTAAAGATGCATAATTAAGCTCACTTTAATACCATTTTCTGGGCCAATTTAGGTAACAAGACGTCACACAATGTTTGCAAAATGTGGTTTAACGCAATGTTTTCAAGCAATTTAAACAAATCGATGGCTATTTAATAGCCATTGTATTTAAAAGAGACATAAAAGCAAGTTTGTGAAATGTTAAAATTATAGACCAATAATACAATTTAATGGCCATATTTAGCATTAAATTAGACAAGCGCACAAAACTAGGCAATTAAATCGAATCAAATGTTTTCTAATGCGCATTAAATGTGAACAACGCCTTGAAAGTACGTAACCAGTTTTAACGAATTTTACAATTAAAATTTAATTAGGAAATTTTGGCTTGCATAAACAATCAATTATGATTGGTTTCAATTTAAAATTTAACTTGCTTTTGGAACGGATGAAGTCAGAATCCAGAAAAAAATCACAAATAAAAATGAACCACAAATATGAACCATGAAGTCTGTAGAGGGGGGCGGTTGAACGGAGACGGTGGGAAGTAGGGATGTCGGAATATCGATATCGAACATTTTTTCGAATATACTTTTGTGTGGGAAACCTTTTTGTGGCCGAAACCAAAAAAAAAAAGTATTAACAGAAATATCGTCAAAAGTCCCTAGTGTGGAAGAGCAGACAAGACGACCATACCACCTCTTTTTCTAAGCTGTGGCTAAATTTGTTACTATGTATTTAAAATGTTTTTGATAATACTTTACCTTGTCTGGAAATCGAACTTATAACTTTAAAGACTGAACAGTGAACACACGGATGACTGCATCTTAGCTCAAGCACTATAGCGAGGATAAAGCAGAGGCTTTCGCCAAAAACCTAGAAGAACGGTTCAAGCCGTTCAGTTTAAACTCTTCTCAACGAAAAGAAAGAGTTCAAGCAGAAATTCTACAACCTTTTCAGATGGCTCCGTCCTCCGTTGCCCCGGTAACTCAACAAGAAGTTAGTGGAATAATTAAAATTCTAAAAACAGAAAAGCTTCTGGTAAGGATTAGATTGACAATTGGTCATGAAAGTTTTTCTGTGAAAGCTCTTATTTCTTGTTATGATTTCCAATAACATTTTTCGCATTGGATCTTTCCGACTGCATGGAAAAAGGCCAACATTATTCTATTTCTCAAACCAGGTAATCCTATTGAAGATTTGGAATCTTATAGACCCATTAGTTTGCTCTCTGCTTTTCGTAAGCTTCAAAAAAAAAAAAATTTTAGCTTAATATTAAAATAATCCATTGTTGCCATTTGGATTTAGGTTAGAACATGGTACTCCAAAGCAACTCAATAGGATAGTTAATTTTGCAATTGAAAGCTTTGATCAAAAGGAATATGCTGTTGCAGCATTCTCGACATAAGACAAGCTTTTGATCGGGCATGGCCTCTGGTCTCTTATGCAAAATTAAAAAACTAATACCGCCTCAATTATTTTTGTTGATTGAGAGTTTCTTATAAGATAGGACGTTCTACAGTTTTTAATGATGGTGCCACATCCTATGAAAATCAATTTCTGCTGGTGTACCTCAGGGTAGTGTGTTGGCACGCTTTAATCACGTATGATATGTCAAAAATTGCTCCACATTGCACAAAGGAGTCTGTACGCTGATGACACAGCAGTCATTGCTAGAAATAAGAATGAAGAGATGCCGGTTTAGTCATTAATGATTATTTAAAAAGATTTTCCCATATGGGCCAAAAAAATGGAACATTAGCGTAAATGAAGACAAGTGCGAACATGTCACATTCGCAAGAAAACAAAGACGACTTAGAACTAGGATACCGCCTCAATAATAAGGTTATTTGGGAAAAAAGCACCAAATATTTGGGAATATAAAAATACTTTTTAGAAAGCATACAGAAGAAGTCAAAAAGAAATTGTTTGGTACTGCCATAAGCATGTCTTGGTTGTTGAACTCTCAAACTTTCCATTGGCAATAAAACTAATATTTATAAAGTCATTTTGGCTCCTTATTTGGGAACGTAAAAATTTACAACGAATAAGAAGTTTAATGGTACCTTTCAGAACGTCATTTTTTTCTAAATGTATTGCTTACGAGGTTTGTTAGAAAAAATTTTTTAATTGATGAATTCTGAATTTACGGGGTTTTTTTTCTCCTTATTGTTGGTGCTCATGTCTCTCACTTATGCTGTTCCAAAAAAAAATCGTTGTTTGTGCGCGAAATTTCGGCCAAAATACCGCAGGCACCGTATTCCCACTGGGGTTTTCGATATTTTTCTAAATATCAATATCGATTATATCAAAAATCAAAATTTTCAATACCGATAAATTCCATATATCGATATTTGAATAAAAAATCCAAAATCATCGATATTATCTAAAGCTTAATAAAACTGAAAAGTTTTTAAAAACGTCCTCACCAAATGACCATTTCTAGTTATATCTTAGCTTTCTAATGGGATAACGTTAAGATTTAAATGATTTAATTTTCTGAAACTAGATTATAGTTTTGGGAGGTTCGATTTGTATAGGCGGAAAAAAATCAACAAAGCATATAGCAAAAACGAAATCTATGGAAAATTCTAAGAAAATTTCACTAAAACCCATGGATCTAAAATGAATTCCTAGCCGGCGCAAATCGATTTCAAATACCAAAGATATTTAAGGATATTTCCTTTCTAACAGGAGTGAAAAAAAATTTTATTTATTCTACTTAGAAATCGCACTTCTACGAAGAAAATAAGGTATATGTGAGAAAATCTCACCAAGAAACCATGGGACTAAAATGAATTCCTTGCCCGAGCAAATCGCCCTAAAATAATAACAACATTTAAGGATTTTGTCTTTTCTAGCAGGACTGAAAACCCCTTTTTCGCACTTCTAACAAGAAATAACGCACAAGAGAAGAAAATCTACGGCGAAATACCGTACTAAGTTGAATGGAGGAATTCATTTTAGACCAATGGTTTCTGGAAGAAATTTTCCTTTTTCTATGCGTTTTATGAAGAACAAAATCGACAGTCTTCTTTATAAAAATATCGATAATCGCCTATATCGGCACAAAAAATATCGTATCAGAATAACCCTTTTCGTAAAAAAAAATAGCGATTTATCGATAAAATATTGACAACCCCAACTCCCCCACGACCTCTGACCCCTCGTGACTTTTTTTTCTGTTCCCGAAACTAATTAGGTCCATTAAAAACGACGCTACGGCACTATTGATTATTGAAGCGATACAAACGGCATCGAAGGAGGAGCTACAAAAGGAATTATTTTAAAGGGGACAAAATAGATATCAATGAACAATACCGTGTGTGTCGGTCATTCCCTATATAGCAGAGGAATTCGATTCGCAGCCAAAACCTTTAAGCAAAAAATGTTGAAAACTTCCTTAAGCTACATTTACAAGACCTGGATCATCAAATGAGTATTCGACAGACCTAAACTCTTTTGATCAACTCGCCCTTACAGGTCTGACGTGACAGAAATCAGACGAAAACTCAGCTGAGTAATCAAATCGTGTAAATAGAGCTTAGAAAATTAAGAAGTCTGCCATTAGGGAAGATATGTATACTTTTTTAAAGCTATAAAATTATTGTTCACTGATGCAACTTTATTTTTAAATTTGTAGTTTTCTTTAATTAAAGGAAATGTGGGTTTCTTTCGAAATTTTGTATCAAATTCTCTCGTATTCTATTAGGTTTTTCAATATTAAGGAACTTCTCCATTTTTCAAATTTGCCTGTTTTCAACCAACTTCTGGTTTTGTATGATTAGCTTTCAGTCTTGCTTGTTTATCAGCTGAAAAAAAAAAAAAAAAAAAAAAAACAGTTTGGCGCCTTGCCATCTACTGATCATAAAATGCTACGGGGCAGCGACGTAGTCTTCTTTTTACTGCACGCTGCTAATATGTCGGAACCGACCGGATCGGATGACTACTTCTTGTAGCTGCCATACAAATGTTCGTTCGGAAAATGGTTTTTAGTAAGAAAAACTGTTTTGTTCTCAATATTACTGCTCATAAACACGGTCATGGGTAATATGTAATGTTTTAAGCTGATCTGCGAAGTTTGGTCGAAGTCGCTAACCGTTGAGACAAGCTATTTCAAGTGTATCAAAACTTCGGTACAGACGAAGTTAGCTTTGCTTTCTCGTTTTTAATTAGAACTCTTGAAAATCTGCGACCAATGTGCACTTGGACTGTTTTCCCTGATAATTCAATAAAATTATGGTTATCCAACAATTTAATACAGCTAACTTTCTGCTCGACAGATAAAGACACATTATGTCTCGGATCAAGAAATATTGCTCATAGGTAAGCATCATTCTCGAACAGACTTGGCCTCAAACCTAATTCGTGAAACTATAGATTGGTCAATGCTGAGTTGTTCTTATTTCAAATTAACATTGAATC
>JAEIFU010001126.1:0-80692 GCA_018904235.1 Lordiphosa stackelbergi | reverse complement strand
CTCCCAAGATTGACAAACTTCTGATCAAATGCGCCAACATTCTCAGCTACACCGAGGTTGCAGAGAGTACAGTCAGTATTGATGGAGCTTACTTGCGGCCAGTAATTCAGATGTAGTATCTCCCAACGAGCACCTATAGCGGAGACTGTTTGGATGCGCAAAGTGGTCTTGAAAGTAGTTCAGAGTCCCATGGTGGTCAAGCTTTTGTAAATTGTTCTTGACCTACTAAGGGACGCCAGATATTGAAAATTTTCTTCCCATAACTCGATGTTCTCCAGTATCGGCTCATGAGGGCTTCCCAAGACCAGGCAATCAGGGTTGATATCGGTAACAGTGCTTGTTGCATTTCTCGAACACTTGCGCCTTGCTGGGCAACATCATGTCTGCTACAATTCTGGGCAGTCTTTCGCTGGGCATATCAAAAATCTTGTGGTTGTATTTGAAGTGCTTTTGAAGACAGTACAGGTGCTGGTGTTTGACAGGCCGATTTCCATGGCGTAATTTGGAGTTGTGGTCGGTAGTCTAAAGGTGCAGGCTCACAAACATTCTAAAGTCGCTCAACTTACTTCATACTGGGTACTATCCTAAGAAGTCGCGACGCAAAGCACACAGAGAACCCCAACTCGCGGCTCAAACATTTGGAAAATTTGGTTCCTGCCAGATAAGCGGTTTCCAAAAAAGTTTTTCCATGAGCAGTTTATCGCTTTCTTCGAGTCCAGTAATTCCGAATATTTTATGTTTGACATAATTTTATTAGAAGACACACACACCAACTAAGGGTCCACTGTACAGTTGGTTCAAGAACCTCCCTGTTATATATTACCGTCCAACAGACATTTTGATCTAGCCCTTCTCCATACTAAATTCTGCCTTTCGTGCACTAATTACAACACTTGTATCTGGTGCTTCTCATACTTCATTATTTACAAACTCCACTTTGGCTAAAGAATTTAACGCCCATTCGTAGTACAATTTTTACCACTTGATGTCATTTCATAAGGTTGTTTATTTTAAAAAAAATTAATTTGGGGAATTTGTTTAATTAGTACCGCTTGAATTTATTATTGTACATTTGCTTGAAAATTAATGAAAGAAATATTAAAACTGCGTGATATAACCAGGCTCTTAAATAACACACACAAAAAATACATTGTTGAAAAAATAAATGTTTATTTATATATAAATTACATGTGATTCAACATGTTTTGAACAGTGTTTTGTACAACTAATGACAGAATAACTGACAAAAAACACTAGGCATTTGAACAGTTCAAAATGAGAAGTATTTTAAACACTTACATTTATTAACACAATAATAAGCATGTTATTTTACATTTTGATATTTACATTTGGACACACGAAATCAGTAACATACTGAACATTGTAACTACAAACTGAACTTCCCTTACAAATTTAAATTAAATAAATATTTGGCTTGAATAGCTGAGCTTCTTTCAGTCTTTTAGATTCTTGGCTACAAATTAAGGACTTTCACTAATTTGCCTTTCCCGCAGTTCGAAATATCCTCATATCATACGCAATTGCTTAGGTAAAATGTTCATACCTTTAAGACATATCTACATAGTAATCAGCAATATATCGATTCTGCCAGGGTTGGTAATATCGGATAGCAATTATTAAATCTTAGGTACCAGAGCATCAGGGTTTTTCTAGCTCAAGGATCTCCATAGAACCATAGAATTAGATGACTGCAGAACTTTGAATTTTCTAATACCAAACAAAAAAGTGCATTAAGAATGTTTCAAGCCACTTTACCGAATCGGATGAGTCTTTAAAACTACGAAGGCCACGCCTGGCACGCGGGGACCGCATTTCGCTATTCACACCGGCACGATTCGAACGCATGCCAAGAGCGCAAATTGCTTTTCAGTCGTCGGCCTGCAGGCTGGACGCTCTTCTTGACAAACCCTGCTTTATATCCATTTTTCCGGCTTTCCATTTTTCTCAGAATTTCAAATAATTGCTGTATTTTGTATCTGTACGAGTTCAATCACAAGCACAAATGCAAAGCATACTTTGAAAACCATACACAGGAATATACATAATTTGTATTTACAGTGTACAAAATGTTAACGCTTTCGAGTGTCGAAATGAAAAATGTTCAAAATGTAAATAAACATGCTTTTTATTTGTTGACTAAGTTAGTATTAGAAACGCACTTTGTTTTAAAGTGTTCAAAACGCCTGTGTTATTAGACAATGTTCGTTATTCTGACAAAAATTCAAAATTCAAAAGATTTTGAACATTTCTAATAAAAACAATGAAAAAATCAATGCTTACTGTTTTCTACTTTGTTTAGAAGTCGATGTTTTGTACATTGTGTGTTATTTACAAACCCTGGATATAACACAGACTATCACGCAGTCTTTTAATTTTTCCTATACACATTTTGTGTATTAATCTAGTTGTCCTGCCATAAATTTTTATTCATTTTTTCGGGATTGACCGGCTTTAACTTTGTCCATCCAGGCTGATTTAAATGCAACAAAATTTGTGAAATTAGAAGAGCCTTTAGGCTACATGCTAAAGTGGTTTTAATTAAAACCCAACCACCTCAATGGCTTTTACACGATGATTAAGTTTGAAAAATTTGCCATAATTTGATGAAAGTTACTCTTCAATGGCCAATTTAGACGCTTTTGGTTTGCTGAGGCTGTTCCCATGTGTTCCCAATAAGTATACTGACGACTTAAATATCCAGAAATGTTTGCTTGGCTTAACCATACACCATAAACTAACGAATTAGGGGGTAACCCTATGATCTTACATTTTTCATACAAAAAAGCAGTCTAATGGCTACACACACACGCAATGCCAAAATGAGCATGTGTGTTTTGCCGGCCCCTGGCTTAAACCGTATCAAAATTTCTGGAAATTGGAACCTACTGAATTTAAATATTTTTTTTAATGGGTATTTCAACTTTTAAAGCTGTTTCAAAATTTTTTATTGTTTTGAAGTACTAAGAGAAAATCCCAAGTACGGAATTTCTTTAATTTACACTGAGACAAGTTTCTATATACAGAAACAATACTTTACTCTCAACTCCAGGGTATCCAAATATCGGCCCATCCCAAATTAGTTTCGACTTTTGGGTTTTCTTTGTGTTTCTTTCCGTTTGACGGCTCTTAATCCTGGCAAATGCAACCACAAAAAAAAAAAAAAATAATTTCAGCTGCCGCTGTTCAAAACAGTGAAAATAATTTGACAACTTACTTAAAGACGCCGGGTAGAAGACGAAGAAGGTCACAGGGCGCAAAAATAATAAAAAGGGTTGACCCAATGAACGCACGACTGAGCCTCAGGTTGGCCGGGGTCTTTGTGGTCGCTGGGCGGGAAAATCAAAACGAAAATCCCAACGAGAACAACTTTTAATAATAAAAAAGGGAAAAAACTGTCAACGCAATGAAAAACCAAAAGGCAGAATGCCAGACCCAATTTTTCAAAGCCAAAAATGTCATGGTGGCTTCATTAAAAATTCTTCGAATGCGTCTTAATGGCCAACAGATGAGATTTCTTTTTTGCTCTTCACCTGTTTGCACGTTTCGCAGGAGACAGCTTTGAAGTGCTAAGCGACACGAGGCATCAAATATGCTAAAACTTAACTCAATTCGGAGTTTTTTTGTCAACATATGTCTCCGCCGTGCGCCATTAAAAAACAATTAACAATTTGCGCACTCAATAAAATATTTAAATTTAAATGGAAAGGCCTGTGAAAGTGAACCCTTTTGTCCCACAAAGGCAAAGGCAAATAATGATAAATTACAATTGAAATTGTAGCAAGAAAAAAAGGGAATAAAGGACACCCAAGCAATTAACGCGCCAGCAGCTCTCGAGTTCTTCAGCGTTTTCCCATTTTCCATTTCCATTTCCATTTGTGCATGTTTACTTAATGATTACTCAGGCCTTTGATTAATTTGAGCCCATCGATATGCCCAAACCCTTTCGCCTAATTGCTATTGGCTTGACTTGGCCTGTCTGCCGGCCTGACAACTCCGGGCACATAAAAGTCAGACACACGACTTGTTTTAGTTGCCTTTGATTAATGAAAAATGTGCTAAATATGTAAAGAATCAAACACCTTGGCCGGCTACCACAAAGTCACTTCCGCAAAGTTCTTTGTGCCTTTTTTTTTTTGAGCCAAACTTTTGACCCTCGGAAACTTCTCGAGGCGCATCATTAATTACAAAAACCAATAAAAGTGTTGGCCACTCAGTTTAGGCCAAAAGAAGTTGTCATCATTAGTTACAGTCCTACAGAGTCCTTGGCAACATAAATGAAGGAAACGACCATGTAAGTGGCAACAGCAGCAATTTGGTACAAATTGCCAACAATTGATGAATGTCTGGTAATGAGAAGCGTTCGCGTACATGGAGGAAAAAATAACGTTAAACGCAACTAAACTCTGTCAAAACGATGAAACGGGCAGGGGCAGGGGTCGGAGGAGGGCCAGCTAGGCGCCAGGCCTAAATAAATAGGCACAAAAAGCAATCTGTGTAAAAGTAACGTAGTCATTAATCATTATCATATAAACATCAATTGGTGTTTAGAGTGTGCTGGTAGGGTGTAGGGGGGCGAGGGCGAGGCGGGGCATCATGTCTTGGCCCATGTTATTGATTGGCCATTGAGTTGGTATTGAAGTCTCGCAGAGTGCAGACAGCCTGCCCCGAAAAGCTAAAAAAGAAATTGAAATGAAATTTTCCGTAAATAAAAACATTCACAAACACACACACGCACACACGCCATCTGACTGACTGACTGACTCTCTGCCTGTCGTAAGTAGAATGAAAAATTTAATTTATAACTGTATACTTATTTTCGCTTTTTCACTTCCGTCGATTGGCAGCGGCAATTCCTTTTTTAGCCCACTTTTTTTTTGTTTGGGACTCTCTCTTCAAAGGTTTCCTTCTAACTCAATTCAATGCATTAAGCAGCCAAATGAAATCAACTGCCTCGAGGCTACTCGGCAGATAAATCAACAAAAATTCAGACAAGTTTCACCTAAATGAAAACAGAACTGCCACACACACACACACACACAGAGAGTAAGACTGAGGCACAAGCACATAATTTACTTAGTTGTAATCAATTTGTCATAATAACCTTAGTAAGTTTTTGCTTTTTGCTGCTGAATCATTTTGTGGCACTTAGCCTTGAACCTACACATAAAGACGAGATGTACCGCATATCTCTTAACCCAAACGCAGGCGCAGATCCTGCCTTTTGTCTTCATTTAACTATTTATAACCAAAGCATTTATCATCACCCCCATGTGGTGCATACACTGAGCGAAACAACGATGGAACGGCAAGTAAGTGTGAATCAAAGTTACGACATGATTTGTATAAGAGCTCACTCTGTGTATGAAGAAAAACATTTGTCAAGCAACAACAACCTCAAGAAAGTTAGAGAGAAAACATGATTATTGCCATTTACTGTGAATGTGAGTGAATGTGCTCGGAAGGTAATGGAAAATATAGCTTAAAGCTAATTTTGTTTGGAATTCCTTGAAAGATTTTAACCCTACAAAAACATAGAGCAAATAATATGTAGAGCAGAGGAGTCTCTGCGATCGAACACATTCATCTGCTCACACAGACAAGAGCCGATTCGTAGATGAAACCTGCCCCGTCAAGGCAAGCATATCGACGTCCGTTTGCGCCCAAGGTACACTTCAAACCACTTTAAAATCTAAAAATTGTTGTTGTTGATGGCGGATAGAGCCAATGTGTGCCCATCTTCGCTTTTAACAAAACAATGATTACAATCAAGGTATACTAAACAAGCGTAGTGGGCCTATCTTCATTTTCATGCTCTCTTGACAACTTCTGAAATTCAGCTCAGTAAGCAAATCGCCAAGGGAAGCAGCATCCTTCAGCGTACGAATTTTTTTGTGTTTCACTTGAGACATCTCTCGCTCTCGCCTCCCTTAACACAAATATATGAGAGTTGTGGATGAGTGAGCCTACCCCTGTTTAGTATACCCTGATTACAATTAAGCATTTTTCAGCTCTGAACAAGATTGACCTTAACTAAGCTGGAACCGATTTCACCCTATATAGAGCTATTGTATATGTCTCATAACATGACAAACAGCAGAGTGACACATAGTAAGAACAGAATCGGCCATAAAATCATTAATCTCAAATGTTTCTAACATAATGCTATTCTGAAATGAAGGTTTTGATGAACTGACACGTTCAAATAATTCAATGAGCATAGGTAGTCGAGACTAATTCCTACCCTTTATGCTTTAAAAAAAGCTGAGTAGGTGGCATTATGAGAATTATCGAGTATATTTTTTTAAATTGAGGGCAGGTAATATTAATTGGCTGATCTGCATAAGAAGCCAGTTACTATACAAAAAAGCAAAACTATTTTAAAAACAAAAAATGTCAATGTGGCGGACACGCTGGCTGCTACTGGGAATGACTATGGACTCCCAAGATGACTGCGGTCTCTCAGAAACTAGTGTCTTTGGTATAACGTTGTGCTTTCTGAAGATGTACGAAAATGGTCCCCTTTCCCATACTTCCGACGCCATGTATCTCCCTTAAGATTGGGCATCTTGCTTAAAGTGCAGCGTACCTTCTCTTTCTCTATATTGCATAATGAGTAATCTTCCGAGTGATCAATTCTGTGGGGAGTATTCTAAACTCAAGAGCTTCTTCTACTTGCCTTGAAAGTTGCCGCAATTCCATTTGTGCCGATATCATCGTTGATGTAGTTTTTGGCTGCAAGCTTATACTCTAATGCTTTATAGGTATCACGTTTCTCTCTTGCTCGTCCCTGTGCTCCGCATTGTGTCGAGAAGATCTTTTACACGCTCGATCAGTCTATGGTTTATTTTCCAGGTGATAGATTCTCCAAAGACAATTTACGTTCAATGATGTGGCAAGAGATTCTACTTTTGAAGGAACTGCTTCTTTGTATGCATCAAGTACGTAAGATAATTTTTGCAGTCTGCGCTGCCATGTTTATGGTCTTCCCCATATAGCTTAAATGTAAGTGTAGCATGTCGATATAAACAGAAATAGTCTTGTTTCTGAGAATGATGGCTTGTTTTGGTGTGTTCATTAGAAGTCTAAACAGTCTCTTTATAAATCCCATCAGCAATTTTTCCACATCTTTATATTGACTGTGTCCCCATACTTTAGCGTGGCGGCAATATTATGGATCAAGTGATGTTGTTTTTAAAGACTTTGGGGGTAACTTTACGCTGATTTTATTATTCTTTTTATACCGGTTACCTGTAGAGTAGTAAGGGTATACTAGTCGTGCAAATGTATGTGTTCAGGCAGTAAGGAATCATTTTGACCATATAAGTATATATATTCTTTGACTGCACAATAAATGAGTTTCGATTTAGTCTTGTCCGTATGTCCGTCCGTCTGTCCAGTCCGTCTGTAAGGAACACCTAGATCTCAGAGATGCAAGAGCAGAGGTTTGGATATGTATTGTAGATAAATGCTTCTTTATCTGCACAGATCAAGTTTGTTTCGCAAATTTTTGCCACGCCTCTCCCGCCCCTGCAATTTGGGAAAGTTATATCTCCTAAGCAGTTTTAAAAAGATACAGTGATTCGTAAATTTCCTTCTAGAGATACAGTAATTATGTAATGAATCACCTTGCCGAAACAATGATAAAGATCGATGAACGGTTCGTTATAGTAAAAAAGTGAACAAAAGCTCTCCCCGCTACCACCCTAAAAATATTACTATTTTTGATGGTCAGACTCAGTACCCAGAACACTGTTAAACATGTTTTTTCTATGAGTAACGGGTATATCAGTTTAATAGGAGCCGACTTAACTTACGCTCTCGTTTAAATATTGATATGTAGTTGTCCCTTCGGGGTTATCTGGTGCCACGCCTTCTTCGAAAATTCAATATAATTTTGCAAGAGCTCTGTAAGAAGACTCATCCGTCGCATTCTTGAGAAATTCACCGTTAACTCCCATTTCGATACTATAGCGCTTTGTTTGGTTTAATTCGTTGGATCAGCTTCTTGCATTTATAAATGTTATAGCCGCATTAAGCTCTTGATTTGAGACTTACGGTAGTAAGTATTGCTTGAGTCGAGTAGACTTTTAAAGTGAGTGTATAGCACTCTCTCTTGCGTCCACTTTCCTGATGCTACTGCAACATCTGGCGTTTAATCCCTTGGCAGCGTCGCAGAAACTTTGGCTATCCTTATGCTACATTTATTTAGCTCACCCGCTTTTAGTATTGGGCCTTTTGTGTTGACACGATTTAGTTTGTCTGAGAACTAGGCTTAAGCAACAAAATGTCCCTCTTTGTGGATCGAAATTTCGTAGAAAAAGTGGAGTGCAGAATATTTGACGATATCCTTATCTCACTTGCCTAAAAATTTATACATGACATAGTTGACCCTTGTAAATCAATTTTCGGCCTACGTTTTCAGATCAAATAGAAACAAACAGAGAAAGTTACAAATCTGAAATCAGCTTTTGCCCTAACCGCACCTTGGTTTTTGTTAGCCATCGAAACATAGTAAAGTTGTTTATAAGCTTTTAGTAAGAAATTATTTTCCTGAGTGTAATTCCATGCTTGAGTGTGGTCCGTTTCTCATTAATATTTCATTATATTTATTTTTATTATTTAAACTTATTTACGAGAATTGATAAGCGAGGAGAAACAGTAACGTTTATTATCATCATCTCGAGTTCCTTCCTTTTAAATACAAAATTGAATCTATATGCGAGTGTATCGCAGGGTTTTTATTTTGTTGTTTGGCTTTTTATCAACAACATTCCATTCCTCCTCGCCTGCATACAGCCATCAATCATTATCATTGAAGGCCTCGGCCAGGCAGCCTCCCTCTGCCTTCCCTCATCTCACAGATCCGAGCTGTATCTATATGTATTTAATTTCTTTTCAATTCACTCAAATGCAAGTTGCTGGTGTGAGAGGGATACGCTTTTTGCATTCCTCCATTATTATTATTATTATTATTAGCCTAAGACTTAAAGGAAAGCCAGTTTGATAAATTGCTTTTGTGTGCTACTAAGGCAAATCTCTGGCTAGTTGAGATATATTTGGATTTCCTTAATTTGAAAATGGTTGCCCGAATTTTCAATTACAAATTGTTGACATGTTCTTTCACTCTGCTTAATGCCAGGCGGGGGCAAATGGGGAATTTGGTGTCTGAAAAGCGCGTCAATTGATGCACTTAGACTCTGAGATGTCTCACACAAAAGGTTCAGGGGCACACTGTGGGGTGTGTAAATTGATTTTGGGCTTGCCTCTGCCTCTGACAGTGTGAAATAACTCAAAATCCGAGGCTGGGTGTGGGGCGCTGCCTAACAAACATCAAGGGGTGCCACTGTGTGTGTGTTTTTTTTTTGGTGCATTCCGTTTCCCAGGCCTGGGGGAAGCGGCATTCGGTCTGCTCAGTGGTGTTATATGAGCCGAAAACTGTTTGAATGGGTGATTAACATACAGCTTGATGGGCGAGGGCCACAAACAAAACGTCTCAAATTGATATGGAGCAACCGGGCAGGCTGGCTGTGCAGGCAGGCACACAAAGGGTTTGGCTGATTCACTGTCCGAGTGCGAGTCATCTTTTGCCTTTTTATCAGCTTCACAGGAAATGCTGACATTCGGCATCTACCCGCCGCTGGCCACGAAATTTTAGCACTCAATGTGTATGTCAAGGCACGCCCATATCATTGAACTTCGCACCAGTCCCAGCCCCCCCCAGCCCCAGCGAGTAAACATGAAAAAGAAAACACTAAGCCTTGCGAAATAAGGGGAAAACAATCATATCGCCATATGCGGCCACCATGCTACACACAGTCCGGGTCCTGATCCCTTTTATGGGCAATGTGTCAGCGGCCAAATTGCTTTTGTATAAAGCGGCCAGAAATCCTTATCAGTGTCGCCTCTATTCTCTATTTTTTGTGTTGGTTTGTGGAATTAGTGGACAAAAGTAGCACTGGCCTTATCACTTATCAGACATCCTGCATCATGTGGGTGGCGCACAGGCCAAGGTTAAATGTAATTTATGTTTTCCACCAGAGTCCATTTAATTACTGAGAGAATTTAGCTAGGGTCACAGTGTCAACTGCTTTCATATTGAGCCGGCAGCTGGACAATCACCCACATATCGCTACCACACTGACTGACATACATTTCTCGGCCGAATTTTTGTTGGCCAGACCAAACATTCAGCCAGGGAGACAGACAGGCAGGCAGGCAGGCAGGCAGGCAGCCGGCATCAAAACAACCCTCCCACTGGCAACATGAGCTCTCGCCGCTTCTCGCTAAGAATTCCAAGTACAAAGCATTTATTTTTGTGATAAATAATATACAACTCACGCACGACGCACACACTCACGCACAAAATGAACGTGTGCAAAAATTAAACCAAATGGCAAGTGGGCAAAATTTAAAAATCGAGGGCTGCTATGTATATAAGGAGCGATACGCTAGATTAAAAGAATAATTAAAGTTAAGAATTGAAAAAAAGTGTCAGGGGACGCCCGGTATGAGCGAAGCTCTTTAAGATTAGTAAGGCAGAAACACTTAGTATATAAAGAAAGTTTGGTCGCAGTTTAAAAAAATTTCATATATTTCGACCGATCCGTAGGCTAGCTGATTTAAAAACTTACAACCGAAACAAAACAAATAAAGGCGGTAAGGTGCGATGGGTTCTCTAAATAGTCGTATAAGGCGATAAATCCCATTTAAGTTAACTGCTTCAAAATAATTAGTTAACTTTCGCAGATTTATGAATTTTTTATATGCAGCGAACGACTTCCATTTTTGTCGCGTGATAAATCTCATGATTTTTTTAGTATATTTTAATCGTCAAATCGACTGCCTTGCACTAAATATCTCTGCAAAATTCTACCAAAATATAAAAACAAATCGAAAATTGTTGTCTTCTATTTTTCCGCACTCTAAAGGCGTACGAATGTCGCGTTCGCGTGCTTCTATTGGTAACGAGTTTGGGAGCGATAGCACTAAAAACAAAAAAGTTTTTCTATACCAAAACTTTTTTCAGATCTATCTTTTATATGGCAGCTATACTATATAGTCGCCGATTTGCATAAAACTTGTGTGAAACATATAAAAACTTATAAATACGAGGTTTTGGTAGCGATAGCATTTGAAAACAAAAAAGTTTTTCTAACTAAAACTAATTTTTCAACCGATCGTTCCTATGGCAGCTATAGCTATAGTCATCAAACGGCGGTTCCGACAAGGGTGCAGCGTATTTGTACCAAATATATATACTTTTTGGTCGGAGATGCTTCTTCTGTGCGTTACAAACATCTGGAAATTTTAATATACTCTCAAGGTATACAAAATTTGGTCACTGTCAAGTCACTGCCGAGTCACCGTCAGGTCACTGCCGAGTCACAGTTAGGTTACTGTTAAGTCACTGACAAATCACTGTGAAGTCCCTGTCAAGTCACTGTCAGGCCACTGTTAAGTCACTGTCAAATCACTGTGAAGTCCCTGTTATATCCCTGTCAATGTACTGTCAAGGCACTGTTAATTCACAGTCAAGCGAATGTTAAGTCACTTTCAAACAAACATAACATTATAATATATCGCACAGATTTCACAACTTGACCTCAATGCACCCACACTTTCCTTCCCCATTTCATCCCCTACTTCCCCCTCACACCATTCCACACTCAACCCACCTGCTACTACGTTAATGGTAAAAGCGTTTGGCTTTGCAAATACAAAATGCAAACACAAGGCGTACCCAATAGAAACTGAAAATCAAAATTTTTCAAGTTTTAGTCCCCCAGTCGGAAGTCCGTAAATGAGCTTCGCTCTAAAAATTCTATTGTACTTTACTTTTTCTTGATAAAAAAAATTCTCCGAAATTTGGATGCTATCTGGGAGCAGCGTACATAATGTAAATGGCATCTTATGAATGCTTCCATTTACTAATCGTTATATTTTATAGCTTTACGCTTGGCGAATGAATAGAAATAGAATAGGTGTGAGTGTCGTGAACAAGGCTTGATGTGAAACAAGATGCTAAATTTAAGTACTTACCATTTCAAAATCACAAGCTCTTTCAATTGTATATAAATCAGCAATAACAATTTTTATAAGAAGAAAACTAAAAGGGAATTCAAGAACCAAATAAATCCCTAATAAGCAGCGTTAATTTACTGTTAAGACACTGTTAAGACACTGTTTGGTCACTGTTCAGTCACTGTTTTGTCACTGTTTATTTATGTCTATTTATTTACTGTTCAGTAACGGCTTAATTACTGTTCAGTCACTGTTTAGTTACTGTTAAGTTACTCTTACACAGAAAAAATGCCGGGAAGATTTTAAGCATATATAGGAATGATTTGGTCCCAAGCGTACTCGTTGTTTATTTTGACGTTATTGACGAAAACAATCGATTTAAAAAATTGTATAAAATATAGTCAATGTTAAGAACACCTTAAATAAAAATAAGAAAACATAAAAACAAAAAAAAAAATTGAAAAAATATATAACACTACGCTCCTACTGGGACTTGATCCTCGGCCTCCACGCTTGTAAGCGAATGTGTAGTCCACTCTACCACGGGTTGTTATTCTCAGAGCGGAAAAAGCCAATAGAATTCCATGAGCACATTCTTAAATACGTTTTCGACACCACGTTTTGCTTAGGTCTGGTAGTCGAGTTGTCTAACGTGACGTCGTCAGTGTGTTGTTTATTCTTCGGAAGTCCAAGGCTCAAGTCCCAGTATGGTGAGTAAGAAAAAGCTTTTAATGTTTTCTTAATTTTTTTTTTTTTCCCCCCCCTCCTCCAAATAATTTAATTATTTTTAAAATTAATTTAAATAATAATATTTTTATTTTTATTTTTATTTTTTTTTTTTCCCATCCCCTCATTCTAAAAAAATTTTTAAAAGTCTTTAAATTAAAATTATTTACTATAACATTTTTATACCTAAATTATCCAAATTAAAATATTCAGTGGTAAGTCACTGTTTAGTCACAGTTTAGTCACTGTTTTGTCATTGATTAGTCAATGTTTTGTAGTCACTGTTTAGTCACTGTTAAGTCACTGTTAAGTCACTGTTCAGTCACTGTTCAGTCACTGTTCAGTCACTGTGTAGTCATTGGTAAGTCACTGTTAAGTCACTGTTTAGTCACTGTTAAGTAACTGTTAAGTCACTGATCCCCTCTTTCCACCTATTTCACTCCTCTTTCACAGCGTCACGTGACGCTGAAATCAAATTTTACTCCTACTAAAATCTTCCGTACCGAAATTAAAGATGTTTCACATCAAAAAACAAATGTGTAGAAAAAGAATAATCTTTGCAGGTAGCAGTGGTCGGCAATGTAAGCAGAGAAGTGGCTAAAACTTCCCCCTTAGTCATCAAAAGCACCAACCTAGTCCAGGTGAACATTCATCAGGCAAAGGCGGCAAAGGGGTCTTAGCTAGAATAGCTAATAGAACTAATAGCTGTTAGAGGAATAGCTTTAATACACAGGAACCCTGGTGCAATGAGAGAATATAGAGCCTGTATAAGAGAGAATCTCCAGTAATTTGGGACCAAAGGCATGCCTTTTAAAGAGTCAGTATAATGGTAAGAAAGAATATTAAATATACTATCCTTTCAAAATTTCTCTCCACGGATTGCGTTGCGATAGCGCCCACCGAGGCGAAGCAGGGAAAGACCACGGTCATAGTCTTTACCTACTGCGCTGGAGATCGTATGTGTCCCCCACAAGAGGCCCTGGCAGAATACTGCAAGACCAAATGTCCACCATGTTGCATGGGAAGCTCCGTTGTGAACGATGGAGGTGAGTGCTTACTAGAAGTTTTATCCAGGCTTGACCTGGAAATATGTAATGTAAGATCTGACCCGATTTTGTAACACGAGTAAGGGAGAAAGTCCTTGACCTCACCTTCTCCAGCAAGTCGCTAAAACCTTTTATAAAGGAATCTATGCCAGACTATAGAACAATCTAGTTTAGATTGGAAACAAAGCCATTCGGCGAGACTCGCTAGAAACAATGGTCCGAATTCCGACTCGATTTTCTGTAAACATGAGAATTCAATTTATATCAATTAAACGTAGGTCGATAATTGAGGCTATAGATCGTCGCAATTCTCGATTTGAATTCATTTGGGTTTAAGCAATGGTTTCAGTTCTCAAGCAATGAGTTTTGTTATACCTGATGTGTAGCCGTAGGTACCAACGTTTTCAAATTTGACTGCAAAATACTAAAGTTTACACGAAAATCGAGTCGAAATTCGGAACAGGGCCAAATATGCCTCTTAGCAAATCTAGAAAAGAAAATAATACTCCTTGGTGGCATCCTACCCTGGAGAAACTCAGAAAGAGGACCCGATTTATGAATGAAGCGAATAAGAATGGGGACTGGCATAAATACAAGCAGGTCCTTTCTTTGGCTAAAAATTGTTAATTTATTTTTTGTTCATTGACAAGATAAAAGCATTTTGAAATCAACTGTGCGTCCCTTTGATATCAAACTGATTGCACTTTTGAATTCTGCTTCGCAATTTTCAATTGCACGTTTTATGTTAGCAGAGAATGGAATTCAAACTTGAGAATTACAAACAAGTAATGATTGGTGTATGTTTTTAGGCAGATTGAGACGCAGTCGTCTCATACGTCTTTCCATTCGTGTTCAATTCAAGAGTACCGAGTTCGAAACGTTAAGAAAACCGCTGTTCAGACTCATTTTATCTCTCGGTTCTCTCTGAATGTTAGGATAAAACAAACAATATAAGAGCACTGTGATTAAAGCAGGGTTTGTCATAAAGTAAGAAAGTGTTAAACAACGCAAACCAGCTGTAACATACTTCATCAACCGCTGGCCAGCATCTGAAAAGAGGCTGGCTCTCTTAACTCAAGCCTGGCAAGAGCTCGGTTCGTGTTGATGTGAATAGCGAATTGTGTTCGGCCCCTGCAGGTCATAAGTTCGGCTTTCGTTAGTGTCGTCGGCCTTCGTTGGCTAATGGCTGGCCGTCTTTGGATTAGAATAGTTTTCCATGAAAAAATACTGCAAGCAACAGAACTGCTCTATCAGTTCCAATTTAGGTTATCAACTTCGTATGATCTGTAAAGTACGTCAGCGGCAATGATCCTCGTATCTACACCACAGACACTTGTACTTAATGTTTCATTCTTACCACACTTCAGAAAATATCAATATAATTACATCTTTTCGCACAGATAACAAAAGAAATAGCGTGTTGTCTGATTTGTCACAACAGAATTCTAAAATATAAATAGCAGCCCACATTCTCAAGCCACCCTCCAGAGAATGAGTTTCCCATAACAGTGCTGAGGGTTGTTAATGTTGTTCTGGGTGGTTGTTGTTAGCCTTTTTTTTTGTACTTGTACATTTTTTTTTTTGCACAAACATTTGCACAAGAAGCCCGAGCTGAATTTTGTTATACTTTTTCGCGTTGCTTGTGTTTACTTGAAGAAATGGAAAGCAATTTGTATTTGTGTTTATTTGAAATTTACATAAAAAATAAAACAATGAGTGTGCAATTGGCTGTGGCATAATGAAATTGTCTCAAATGAGCTGCTGGGCGAGGCTGGGAGAGCATAAAACAGAGATGAGTGGCACGTGGCCAGGTCAGTGGCCACTCGTGCTATTAAAAAAGGATTAGTTGCTGGTCGTAAAAGCTATAGAGAAACAGCAGCAAATCAAGTTGCTTCTTTTTTTATGACCAGAAACTTCGTATTGGCAATAAAGATTAATTTCAAGCCCCAAACGGCAGTAAAAAACGGCAGAGCCCAGAATCAATCAATGTTTAGGCCAAGCTTAAAGGGGAGCAACTTTAATGTTAAAGTAAAAGGAAATTAAGAATCCACCCACACAGCCCTCAACCCACACTCAGATTAGCACACACACACACTCACAGAGTTAACTCCTTAACAAGCAACTAGGAGGAGGCAGAAAAAAAACCACTGTAATTAATACGAAACATATCCACTCATTACCAAGAGACTTTATCAGCCCGGCACATCTTTGAGTGAGCAGGACGACAAACGCGCTGATGGAGCACACAGCATAGTACACATAATGAGCTGCCTGTCTGGCTAACCCACAAAGAGATGCCAACTTGATGTATGAGTCTAATAAATACAAATTTATCAGCCCGCAACCGAAGCATACATAATTGTACAACCAATTAGGAACGAAAATAATTCAAACTTAAAGCACAAAAGCTAAACAAATTCCACTTCAGCGACAGACATCCTGCAGTTGTATCCTCGCCCACTGCCTGATCAAAGACAAAAGTCAAAACCTAATCAAGATTTGTATGGCATGTCAGAGTGGAGTTGGATTGAAGTTGAAGGAAATGGCGATGGCAAAAAGGGGCAATATCAAGCGACAAGCGGCAACTCAATTATGCGCAATTTAAACGAGTCCTAACCCAGGAGTTGCCACTGCAACTGTGTGCGCTCGGGTGGGTTTTGCTTAGTCTGGCTGCACAGTCATGCGAGTTATGCGAGACGCCCCAACAGCTGTGCAGAATTTTTAAGTTCCGTCTTTGGGTGGTGGTGTCGGTGTCATATGCTGCTAATTGCGAGCCAGTGTTCGTATGTGAATTGTATCACTCAAACGATTAAAGTAATTATGGCCAAAGGGACTCATGCAAATTAAGCCCAAAAAGATTATTCAAACAGAGAGAGAGGGAAAAAAAATGGGAGGGAGAACAAATACGAAAAAGTTAAGGGGAGTTGAAAGAAATGTGAAAATGAAGCCTAGAGCTATATAAGGACAATTTATTTGGAAGCAACAAAAACTATATTTCATACAACTTTGTTCTGTTAAAGCTGTATTTCAAAGTTAGGACTAGAAACACTAGAAGGATCTTTACAAGGGGTTAAAACCTGTTCAGAAAATAAATTGCCTTCAACTGAGCAAATATTCCAAATGTCATTTAAATCAAGGTATACTAAACAAGGTAGGCCTACTCAATCTCTCGCTCTCTTAACAACTTGTTAAATTTCAGTCAGTAAGCCATGGAGCAAAGAATATTAGAGAGAACGTTTGCGTTGCCTCTCAATTTTGCTGGTGCTAAACGATAGTGCCCAAAAAAATACTTATAGTGCCTAAAAAGATACTTCAAAGTGCCAGTAGGAAATCACTGTGGTTAGAGGGAGACGACCATATCCCAAATGTATCCAGAGAGAGCGAACAGCTGACCAATAAGTATCTAGAGAGCGTAAATGAGAGCGAACAGCTGACAATTTTCTGACAGAAGCGGTGTCGACTGAGCAACCTTTCTCTCTAATATTCTAATTTGCTCCATGAGTAAGCAACTGTTGTAAGCGAAGCATCTCTGCGGACGAATTTTTTGTGTTTTACTTAGGAGCTTAGTAGGCTTTGTATTGAAATATATTACTCTCTCGCTCTCCTTCTCTTTGACCCAAACATAAGGAGTTTTGAGAGAGCGAGTGAGCCTACCTTGTTTAGTATACCTTGATTTAAATAAGTAAGGCTGCCTTCACACTGTTCGACACATGACCCATGAAATCTAGTAGGCCTGCATTTCCACATGAAATTTTATGAATATGACAAGCTATTCAAATTTAAAGCATAACACAAAATCAGGACTACTGGGGACTATCATGTCTCATGTGTCGAACAGTGGGAAGGCAGCCTTAAGCTGTACTCAATCAGATAATATTTGGTGTTTACCAACACCAAAACCAGGCTTTCGGCATGGAGAGAGAGAGGTCGATCTCTTTCTGATCTCTTTCTTTTTCAACTCATCTCTTTGTCCGCTCCACTACCACACATAAAAGTATAAGTAGCCCTTTAGATCAGGGTACCCCAAGAAGAGAGCGCGAAAATGTGTTTGTGTCTCTCTCTAACACACAGTGATGCATGACTTCGGCAAGCTTTTAGAGTGAATTGGCGTGTATGTTCATCTCCCAGGGCTATGGCTGGGGACTTCTGGTCTTGATATGAAGCTAATTAAGTCAGCAAAAGCTCAATGTGCTAGCGCGCCATTCCATACGTTGTTCGTTAAGTGCAGAAGGGTAAGGTATACGTGTTTTCTAAAAGACTTTAATGATTGGAGTAGTAGTTGGGACGTCTTTGATCCTATGGGAATTATGGGCGAAAAAGCAGCAGCATGTCCAGCTCTCCTTTCTCTTCCAATTCAAAGAAATCTGTCCCATTTTCTATTCATTTCAATTCTCTCGGATTTTTCCCTCTGTCGATCTGATACAAAACCCAAAAGCAGCAAACGTTATTCGGACCGATTTTTATGTCGATGATATGTTGACTGGTGCTGGTTGTGTCGAAGAACTAAAGACGATTAAGTCTGAAGTATCTCAGGTGTTGCAAGAGGCAGGGTTCGAACTAGCAAAATGGTTTTCGAACTGCCCTGAGATTTCCGCATCCGAGAGCACAGTCAAACCAATAACGATCTCAGACTCAGACTCAACAAAAGCGTTAGGAATTCTTTGGCTACCTCATGAAGATGTTTTCAAATTTAAGACAGTACTGGACGTTTCCTCTTAAATGCAGTCTGTTGGCAGCGGGGAAAATTCTGATTACTTCTAATTTTGTGAAGATTTACGTTTTTTCTTGAAATTCTGAAATAAGGTAAAGGCGTGCTGTGAATGAAATAAGAAGTAGCAAGAGAGGAGTGCGACTACCTTTTTAATATACCTTGAGCTCGAAAATCTTCCATGAGCGTACGAGCGACAAAACGGAACATTTTGTCGGTGACGTCAAAACTTTTCGATCCCCTCGGATTGCTTAGTCCCCTTGTTATAAAAGGAAAGATCTTACTGCAAGAACTTTGGTTATTGAAACTGGACTGGGATGAATCGATTCCAATGAAATTGGAAACTGAGTGGGAAGGTCTTAAACAAATTTTGTCGGATATACAAAAGGTGGCCGTTCCACGATTTGTACATATAGAGCCGACGTCACCGATTCAAATTCATGCCTTCGCCGATGCTTCTATGAGAGCATATGGTGCGTGTATTTACGTTCGTTGTTTGACTGCAGAAGGTTTTAAAGTGTCATTGTTGACCTCTAAATCTAAAGTAGCGCCGCTCAAGACCAAAACCCTTCCAAGGCTTGAGTTATGTGCCGCTCACCTTTTAGCAGAACTCTGTCATCGAGTCAAGCCTTGGATTAAGGCTCCGATCGAACGCATTGTGCTATGGTCAGACTCAGAAATAACACTCCATTGGATTCGGTCACATCCCTCTTCGTTGTCTACCTTTGTTTCGAATAGAGTGGCTGAGATTCAAGAGTGGACAGAGAACGCAACGTGGCGGCATGTACCAACAAAGCAGAACCCAGCAGATATTGTATCTAGAGGTTGTGACGTTAATGAGTTGATGGAGTCAATTTGGTTCCTTCCTGGTTGTTACTCAATTACTAACAAACGTCCACAAGGACATCAGTTTGAGTTCTTCCGAAGTTTTCATCAGCAGTCTTTGCATTCCATTTACTTGGCTTTTGAACTGACCTAACCGAACCGAATCATTTTCATTTAAGGTTTTCGCAACTCGATTGGTTCAGATTTTTTTTGAGGCGGCTTAGACCCGGTTTGCTTCCTTTTTGAGCCATGCTAGGTAGCAGTTTCCCCAAACCGTTGCCTCCAATTTTTTCACCAAAAGCCTCCTCATAAATTAACTTCAGCCTGGACTTATCACCTCGATCAGAGTTTCCAGTTCTGCTGCTTCTTACTTATCTGCTTCCAAAGCAGTTAATGGGTTTATAAATTTTATATTTCAAAGTGTAACCAAATCTTCATGCTTCCCCAACCTCTCGGTAAAACATAGAGACTAATCAGACTTATGCAAGAGTCAAGCTTCTGCATCTGGTCTATGTCTATGGCTCTACATCTGGCGCAAGTTGCAGCAACTTTCGCGTATGTGTGTGCGTGTGTGCCTCAGAAGTTTAACCAAGTGTAAGCCAATGCAGCAACCGCAGCCAGAGATTCAGGCGTATCATAAAGTTGCACGTAACCAGCTGGAGAGCGCATTATGGTTGCGCTGGCTGGTTGGCTGGTTGGTGTAGCTGTCACATGGCTAAATGTGAGCAGCAGCAAGTATCTATTGTCGTATACACACACATACGCATTCCACATTATGCGCATAAATCCACAGAGCAACCCAAAAATGCCAAGCAGCCCACACAAAAACTATAAAGGACTTCACACACACACACACACACACACCCGGGCATACTTACAGCAGGACAGGAGCAGGGAGTGCGAATGTGAGGGCGCGCATTTGATGATTAATTGCAGCCAAGATGATAAATGATTGAGGGTAATAGGAGTAGCAACGGCAATGGCAAACGCCAGTCAAACTAGTGCGATGATGCGAACGCTTTGCCCCGGCCGCTTCGAGTATTTAAGGCACAGAGACTCAGGGCCCGCACGTTTCGGGGTCCCGTCGAGCATATTTTCAGCAATTGCACGTATTTGGGATTGCTGCTTTCCTTTATTTTCCGTATTTTTTTTTCCTGTGTTTTCTCCTCCTTCGTTCTGCTGCCTCTGCTATTTTTCAAAAAAACACCGAAAAATGGGATGGAGAAAAAATGGTTGTTCCCGTCGCGTCGTTTAGGTCTGCCGGCGGCTGCTACAGCTAGTCAATGAAGGCGGGTAGCAGCTAAGTGGGTGTGGCATGTGTAGTTGGCTTATTAGGTGTGTGTGTGTGCGAGTGTGTGCGTGCATCTGTCTTCATGAATTTGGGGTTCTTCTCTCAGTGTGGTACGTGCCTTTTCGGGTTTGCTACGTTTCTCGTGTGTTAAATGTTAACTGCTGATTGCATATTGTCTACCGAGGGGGGTTGGGATTTTAGCTGATTTTGGCACTTGTCCGAATAATGCTAATACATTTATTTATACATTTCAACTTAATTTAAAGCGATTTGCCATTGCCACAAATGCCACAAAAAAGCCATATGTGGAAAAACCAGAGCGATAAGCCCATTTAAATTAACATTCGATTGAAAATCCAATCCGCTTATGTGAAAATCCTCAAAATGAAAACCAATCGCCAAATGCAATAATAACGAAAAACTACACAAAAAAAAAAAGAAACAACGTAAATTCTATAAATGAAATTAATAACAAATAGTTGAATAGAAAATGGCTTTTTCCAAGTGAAACAAAAGCAAATTCGCACACGTGGCCTGTTTATACAGAAATGAAAGGAAAATACGCATAGCGAAATGAAATCAATCTGCAGGCAGCATATAAAATGAAACAAATTAAGAGAGAGAGAGAGAGCAGGCACTATACCACATTCACAATCGAAATAAGCACAGTACAGTGGTTACCCAAGTCCATTTTAGTGATCGATATAATCTATTTTTTTTTTTATGCGGCACTAACTTTTCAGATTTGATTTGCATTTAACTGCCAGTTGCTTCAGGCGCCTTTCTACTGAATGGAAAATAAAAATTTAGAAGGCGCAGCTAACTTCGTATGTGCCGAAGTTTTACTGCACTTGCAAAAGTTTGCTACAACTGTTCTTAACAGGGGAATCAAACCGAATCGTATTTCGGTAACGGTTCTGACTCTAATATGCATGTTGGTATGATGCTTTGGTTCTAATATATTTTGATATTCGATTCCGTATTGGTACCTAGATTTCTTATTTCGGTATAACAGGTACACAGTAATACGGATGTATTTTCCATAGAGAACTTAAACGCTATTTTCATAAAATTGATGCAGTGTTGATAAGTAAGTTTCAGAGCTGCTTTCCTCATTTAGTTGCTCTTGAACAGAAATGGATAAAACTCCACAGTAGTTACCCAAGTAAATTTCTGTTCAGGGGTTAGCGTGATTTTATATTGTGGGTCCTCAAAAACTCCGAGAAAATTCCTTCAAAATTTCTCCCAAATTAAGCGCTCGCTTTGCAGTCTAAATGTCTAGTACAAACTCAGAACCGAACTGTACCAAGCTCAAGTTCTGAGCTTTAATCGGTTCATTTTTGAGAATACATTTTCGGTTCCGTTTGATTCCCTGGTTCTTTCCCATTGGAAATATATTTACATACATTTGTTAAATTTATAATCATTAACTATTCTGTTCAATTTCCGAAAGTAAACAAGAAAAGTGTTCTCACTAAGGTCCATATTCCCTACCATTGACATCCTTTGACAGCTTTAGGATATAGTCACCCGTTCATGACGAAATATTGTAGATCTGTTTAAAAGTATATAATATCCATTAGATCCATAATGGCTAAGTTCGAAACCGCTAGCATTGAATATAAAGCTATTTTTTTCAATACAACTTATTTTTCAACCGAACGGTCTTATGGCAGCTATAATATATACTCACGCGATCTTGACCGAATTTTACAGATCTGTTGAAAAGCAGATAACTGACTGAAAATGAAGATGTTTTTCCAAGTAAAACTTATATTCCGACCGATTAGTCCTAAGGCAGTTAAAAGGTAAGCGTTGGGAAAACATCCACCACCACCAACGAGGGGTAATGGGTAGTTTATATACTTATAATACCAATATTAACAATATCAAAATAACCAACTTCTCCCAATTTAAAATTATAGAAACCACACCAAAAAAAAAATATAATTTATTATAACCCCCATAAAAACAAAAAAAAACCACACCACAAAGATGCCAATGGTGTCGAATTTGGCCTTCAAAGTAAGGTTGTCGAATTTTTAAAAATATCTATAATATCGATATTTTTGGCGGCATTGAAGAAGGTCATTGTCGAAAATATCGATAGTGTCCATCATCGATATTTTCCAAAATACCCATCTAAACAAAAAACAAAACAACAAAGATATCTGTGAAGTCAATTAAGGCGTCATAAAACTCCTAACTAACACCACCAAATAAAAAATAATAAAAAATAATTTTAATTTATTTAAAAAAATTATAATTATTATTAATCAACAAAAAAAAATAAGAAATTCTAATACCAAAAAAATTTATATAAATTAAAAAAAAAAAGCATAAAATTTTTAATTTAACATTTTTTAAAACAAAGCAATCAAAAAAAAAAACAAAAAAAACTTTACCAGTTAAATCTTCGAAACTTAAAAATTCTGATTTTAAAATAATCCGTTAGACAAAGATTTTAGAAGCGCGTTGAGTTATGTGCTCATCGGTCATTGGGCTTCTGTTGTCAGAAACCACACTTTGCATAGCCGATGCCAGTCGTTCCGATGTCCGGGCTTCCCCGTTGTAATAAGATATGGGCATTTCAGCGGAAGGTCAACCGAGATTGATAAAAATGTTTTTTTAATGATTTTCTTAACATAACATTGCAAACAAAAATCAAAATAAATAATAAAATGTATATACAGCTTTTCTGATTCTTTTACTATAAGAAAATTGGTCAAAACAAGACAGTTAACTTTTTTAAGATGTCGCGTGCTAAATGTCGCTTCTTCATAATATTAGAAACATAACAACAAAAAAATTGTAAATAATTGAAAAGCTGCATTGAAAATGCGTCATGCTGCAATCATCATGTTATTCTTTACTGTTTTTAAAAGTGAGCACTATCAACCAAGCTCCATGCGATTAATGTGCTGACCTCACTACAACTGCATTTAGCATTTTCATTTTTAGGCAAAATGCTTTCATTTTCCCCCATACAATTTTGTATGGGCGCGAGATGCAAAAAGTGCATTTTGAGAAAGGGGAAATGTTGCCGCATTACTCGTGAGCCATTCGATTTTCGATAGTTTCTACTCGATAGTCGGCCGTTTTTTTTTTCTAGATTTTTAGGGTTGACGAAGTGGTCATCACTACTAAGCACGCCAAATGGCAAAAATTTAAAATTTGCCTAGTTGAATTAAATTGAATATAATTTATACTTTTTAATAACTGCAATAATATCAATGATAACGCAATGAATTGCAGAAACTAGAGACTTCCAATGTAGTTGCAATTGGACTTAAGGGACCACAAGCCTTCTAGCCTGGCCACCGAAATAGTTCAAGCATTTCCAGAGAAAAATTTGACATAAATGAGTATTAAACCCTTTACCAACATTAAAGTTTATGTTTCTAGCACCGCAATAAATTTAAATTGAATATAATTGTTTCATTTGCTACCTTGTTGCCAGCCAATTTGTAAATTGTTAAAATGCAAATACAGAAGCAACACAATGAGGACAGGATTCCTGCATATTTTTCAGAATTGACGGTAACTTTTGAAAATGTGCTTCAGTGGGAAGCCATATAAGTGCGCCTTTATCATTTGTTGAGTTGCCATGGTCCTTACAACTTCTTGCACGTTTACAGTTAAAAAAAACAACTTTTAAACATTGTGCCTTACATATCAGAGCACAAAAAACACTTATTCGCAACATTGTGACTGAAAGGCTAAAACAAAAATATTCCCGGAAAATATCGCCGAAAAATATTCGGTATCCGATATATCGCCTCCAAAAAATATTCGATAATGATATTTTTAATTTTGGGCAAAAATATCGATATTTCGATATATCGATAAATATTGCCGATAACCCTATTAAGTCAATGTAACGATTTATAGCAATTCGATCCCAACCTAAACCGTTAATTGTATCATCATATAGTTCAACATATGCACTAATTATGGTCATTTTTTGGCCATTTGTCAGGACCGCAGAGCAAACTACAACCGGTTAAATACGAAAATCAAGATTACAATTTATGGGAGGTGAACTAGATTGCCACCCCAAATGTTTATATTAGTTTTAAAGGCAACTTGATATAGCATTGGCTCAACAAAGTATTTATTGTAATGTAAAATAACAACATTCATGGAATGCTACGTTAATTTTACGGATAGTAAAACTATGGCCGAATTATAAGAAGGCTACTTGACAAGAGCTATCAGTAGGAATACCTTTCTGTGACTCTCCAAAAACCAATGAACTTTTGGACTTTTTAGGGAGAATTGCGGGGCTTTTAGTGATGAGTATGCAGAGCGCTTCAATGTTAGCGGATTATTGCTGGAATGTTTTGTCGAGAAGGTACGGAGGCAGAATACAAGGGAAAGGAAAAAAACGCGACGAAATCACTAGTAATAACAGAAGCTATAGTAAATATTTGGCATATCAATGTGAAACATATTTTAAAGAAATTATAGAATTATAGAATTTCCCTTTTGCTTTTTTAACTTGTTAATTGGATTGAAGAGCGAAAGCGAAGGCGTCTGAATATGGAGGCGGCAAGAGGGGGAGACCACCACTAGGATGGGAAGACCAGGTGTGGGAAGACGTTGCCAAGCTTGGTGTGACCAATAGGTGCCAGCTTGCGCAGAACAGAAAGGTACTGTAGAATTATTGCAGAGGCCGAGATCGTCAAAACGGTTGTGACGGCCAATAAAGAAGAAGAATAAGAATTGGATTGGTGCGGTGGGCTTAGTACCCACCAACGTTAAAGAACTTCACGTCCGCAAACGATTAAGGGACCTCGATTTGGGGATATGGACCTAGAACGTTGACACCACCAACAGGGAAGCTTCGATATCATGTTAGTGAATGTCCGAGAGATATTCTTACGTTTCTATCAGGAAGAATTACTCTTGCAAACTGATGTTTCTTCGGGCTCAGTAGGTAGTTAGAGAGCAGAGCCGTCTCTCGAAAACAAAAATTTCATTATATTTATAAGTCACTTTTCATCCCAGACCTACAATATAGCTCAGAAGTATGGACATTTACAGCAGCGGATAAGGCAGCTATAAAACATACACCGGCGCATAAAACCGCAGCGCCTGCGCTGGAAAGAACACGAGTAAGCATGAACAGCTCCAGTAAAGCATTGATATAAATGGTACGTGAAATTTTTTCCGAATTAGCAGATACAATATAAACATATTAAAGCAAATACACAAACATAAAAACCAAATCTTAATATAACAATACAATAAATAAACAAATTCTGTGACACCGTGGGATTTATTCAACTTAACAAAAAAACTATAAATCTTAATTTGCTATTTCCACCAAATATGAATATGCTCCGACACAAATATATAGCGGGTCACAACAATCGATTATTGACCAAATACACAAACCTCGATATATCGATCGGCCTATCGTTGTTTTAAAACAATAATTTTTTATAATTATGTTCTCCCCATATTTATAAAATTTATAAATTTTCTTTAAAAGTATTCAATAAAAAAAAAAAAATTTTTTTTCGATCGGTACTAAGGTAATTTGTAGATATAGTCATCCGATTTTAATCAAACTTGGTAGAATTATTTAAAAGCAAATTAGTTAATTAAAGGTCAAATTTGAAAGCGTTACTATTAAAAACAAAATTGTTTTTCTCTCTGAGACCTTCGGTTTCTATGGCAACTGTACTATATAGACGACCGATTTTGATCAAACTTTGCGGAGCTATGAAGGAGCATAGAAAACTAATAAATTTTAAGTTTGGAGACGTTTCTATTGAAGACAAAAAAGATTTTCTTACTTAAACTAGTTTTCAGCAGGTCATTTCTATGTCAGCTATACTATATAGTTGACCGATTTTTTGCAAATTGGTAGAAAAAGTAAAAGCATATTAAAGTAATAAATATGAAGTTTGGAGACGTTTCCATTATAAACCAAAAAGTTTTTTCCACTTTAACCAGATTTGGGACTGATCGTTCCTATGACAGCTTTACTATAGGATTGTCCGCTTTTTTTAAATTTTAGTAATTATTATAAAGCATCGAAAACTAGTATTTACGAAGTTTTAAGACGTTTCGATCAAAACCACGTAAACTAGTTTCCGACCGATTGTTCTTATCATCTCCGGCCGAGTTTAGACAAATGTTTAACACGACTTCTTGCTAAGATTTTTAAAAATACCTTTAAAATGAATGTCTATATCAAGAATATATATACTTTATGGGGTCAGAGATGCTTCCTCTATAAATTTTTCTTAGACCAGCTGCAAAAATATAAAAAATCTGGCTGCTGCGTTTGTGCTTAAGTGCCGAAAATGGGATGCCACAGATATTGAGATTTATTTTCATGTCCAATAAATTTATTAGTCATAGATTTCCTTTCGAGATTTCAATCATTTATCAATTTCAACCAAAATATTTCAAAAAACTATTCCTTGAAGTGCTTTTAAGAGCTGGAAGAACAGAGAAGCTTTTTGAAACGAAATAATTAATCAGACAACTACAAATTCTGTGTAGACAAACTACATCTATTCAGCATTAAGGCAGAGCAAACCAAAATTTTGGCAAACTCTGTTGGGCTACTGAGAAAGGAATTCCAACGAATAATTTATCGTTTTCGACCACTGTGCGGCATTTATTTATTTTTGTTAGCATATTTTTGCTTTCTCTGTCTTAAATTGTTTCTCGAGTGTGCAGCATAATTTCACAGCTTACACAAACAGAAGACAGAAGTGAAGAGATACCCACATATGCAGATATCCCTCGGCACAGTATGTTTGCCTTTGCCACTGTAAAAACAACACAATTGAGCTCAGGCAGCTGTTCAAATTGAAGACACAAGTGTTCCGACCGAATTACGCATCATAACAATAACACACATAATGTCGTCCCCCCCCCCCTAATAATTACAATAAAAACAATAAGCCGGCGCATCGGAAGCAGGCGGAAGTCGACGGAAATAAGCCAAACATCCGCAAGTTCTATAATTACAAAGACAGAGAGAGAGAGAGAAAGAGAAAGCAGATGAGGACCCCCCGCCATTGTTTGTACACTTACCTGTCAGACGCCAAAACTTTTATTTAAGGCTGCAATCTAAAGTTTTTAACCCCGCTCATATATATACTCGTATATATATATTGCATCAAATGGAAAAAAAACTACCCGCAAAACTTGAATGCTGAAACCCCAAAACGTCGCGACGACTTTGTTGAGGAGGCAATACAAAAGTTATGCAAAAATGTGTACTCGAGTTCAATTAAAACTTTTTAAGTTGTGCAAATTAAGAGACGACTCCTTAGACTCTCGGTTCAAGTAATTGCCGTGTGTTCCAGACATTGAACATTCCCCAAATGAAATTGAAATGCAAGTCTATGCCAACGATAAGATAAGTTTCTGGGTCTAATAAAATTAATATAATTCCAACAGAATGCTAATTATAGTTTTTCAAATTTTTTTGGCATTTGCCAATTTCCTCTCGGTTCTGTGTGTGTGTGTGCTTAGAAATACTTGAGATTTCAATCAGAGCTGGCGGGCGCTATGGAAATTATTAAAATAAATAATAATAAAATGCTCTAACAATGTTGCGCATGTTTAATAAATAAACAAGAGGTGTGAAAAATTTGCCAAAATAAAATAAGATTTTTTTTTGGAGAGCTGCTGCGGCTGGTTGGGTGGGCTCTGAGGTCATTAAACAGTAGCTTCATCTTATCGCAGCAGCTGTTTAAAGAATGAATTACGACTTGAGTTTGAGGGGAGATCAAAAGCTTCGAACCAAGGCAAAATGTTCGCCCAATGTGTCACAACGATAAGCCAGAGTGCAGGCATGTGCTATACCCTGGAAAAAAATTGTGATGAAAGCTGTAGCTTTGCTCTCGAATCTCGAAAGAGAAAGTTCTGGAAAATTACGTCTGCAGGAATGTCCATTCTGTCAATTCGAAATGCTGTTCAGCCCTTGGTAGCTTAAAGCTGCTTGCTCTCTTGGCACTAGCCTCGGTGATCACTATTACAATCCCAATGTGTCTTAGACCAGGGTACAAAACTTTCGACGCTTCGAAATTAGCTTAACGCTATTTTCTGTTGGCTGATAAGTGCAAAAACGAAAATAAAACAGAAACAGAAACTCAGCCGGCACAATCAGCTGGCAGCTGATAAAAAAATAAAGCCAAATAAAATGAAATGTTTATCAGAAACAGCAAAACGAAATAAAGAAAGCCACACATAGAGACAGGCACAACACAAAAGGCACAAGTGGCAGAATGCAAAATACATATTAAGTACGTATGAACGTGTGCGAAATGTTTGCAAAAAAAACAAAAACAAAAAAAAAAAGCCAAAATATAATGTATGCTCCCGGTTGATAACCGACGGCGCTGGCGCTGGCGTTGGCGGCTGCTTATTTATGACCGGCATCTATTTTTTGCAAATTGTAGAAATCATATAAATACATGCATATACCAAAGTGTGTTTGTATGTTTGTATACATATACTCCACATGCGCAAACAAATTGCTTATCAAGAGTTTATAATTTTCTTTTTTTTTTTTGTGTTGCATTTAAATTTAGCTCTGAGAGCAGGTTAGCTGGCACCTTGAATTATTTTTTTTTTTTTTGCTTTCGCTTTTTTTGTTTTTTGTTTATATTTTGATTATGGCCAAGAATTTGTTTCTGGTCAGCAGCAGCAGCGATTGCGCAACCAATTTTTTCTTGGCTCCTTTTACACAACAAACGAACTAAACAAAGTCGCTTAAGCCTAGATAAAATAACTGTGACTTTACGATAACTGAACAGAGTGATAAATGGTAACTAAACAAAATTGAATTGGGTGGGTGATGTCAGCCATGGGGCAGGCGGATGGGGCCATCATGTGTGTAGGATCATGTAGTTTGTTAGGGGAAAAAAGTTATTTAGTTTAAAGAATGAACATTAAATTATACAACATTTTTGCAGAAATATTCATGGTGGACATTTGTATCAGGAGAAAATTAGTAGAAAGAATGTTTTAAGGTATGTGCTATAAGAGGCATTTCTTGATGGGTTACATATTTTAAAAGCGGACCTAAAAAGTAGGGATGTAGAATTATAGACATCGAATACTTGTTGAGTATATTTTTGGTAAGTATTTTTGTTAGTTTCGGCCACAAAAAGGAAGGTTTTCTGAAGGCATTCTCTTGGATATTACTAGTATTACTGATATTACTACACTCAGAGAAAAAACCAAGCCGATCGTGCTTGATATCAAGCAGTTTTGATATCAAAAGTACGGTAAGACGGAATATTCTTGGATCCAAGCCGAAAATACTGAAATCAAGCACGAATTTCTGAGACATTCGAAGTCAAGATTAATTGTCTTCTCCTATGCAAGCAGTTTGTCGTCCTAAAAAATCAAGAAGAAAAAATCTAAATTGAAGCCGATTTCTGTCTCGCCGATTCGTGCTAGATTTCTCTGGGTGTAATATCCAAGAGAATGCCTTTAGGAAACCTTCCTTTTTGTCCAAAAACCAAAAAAAAGTATTCACAAAAATATCGTCAAAAGTTATTCGATATCGATATTTCGACAACCCCACTAAAAAGTAACTTTTGACTCTAATATAAAGCCTGGAAAATATGGTGAACCAATTTTTTCTGTGCCGCCTTGCCCACTCTCTCAGCCGAACACTTGATTTTGTTTTCCTACTGTTGTAAGCAAGGTATACTAAACAAGGTAGGCCTACTCACTCTCTCGCTCTCTTGACAACTTGTTAAATTTCAGTCAGTAAGCAACTGTTGTAAGCGAAGCATCTTCGCGGACGAATATTTTGTGTTTTACTTAGTAGCTTAGTAGGCTTTGTATTGAAATATATTACTCTCTCGCTATCGCTCTCCTTGACACAAATATAAGGAGCTGTGAGAGAGCGAGTGAGCCTACCTTGTTTAGTATACCTTGGTTGTAAGTTTCATAGTTCTCGTAAAGAGAACAGCTTGAGGGGGCTAATTTCGTTCATCTCGCAGCAGCTGAGCATAAGCAACTGAGCAAAACAAGCCTAGTGTCGGCGCAAAAGTGTCTTTTTTGTTGTTGTTGTTGAGCTAAGTTTTTGCTGTTGCATTAGACTTTTCATTTTTGAAGCCCTGTCTACCCTTGGTATACCAGCAAAGTACGTTCAACTTTGCATGATGACGTTGAGAAGTACGCAAAGCTCCGTCAAAATAGGAAAGAACCTCTCCGAACCATTTGATACCAAAAGAGGTTTTAGGCAGGGCGATACCTTATCGTGTGACTTCTTCAATCTACTGATGGAATATATACTGCGCCGGTGCCCACATGCCAACAGAACGGGCTTATTTCTTCGTTAAGATCTAATGCTACTCGCATATGCCGATGATATTGACATTATCGGCAAAAACGAACGGGCGGTAAGCAGGGCGTTTTCAGAGATTGAGAGGCAGTCTGAAATAATGGGTTTAGCGGTAAATGAGGACAAGACGAAATACCTAGTATCCGCGGACAAAAAGTCCTTGCGTCTTGGACAATCTGTTACAATGGGAGAATACAACTTTAAAGTTGTAGAGGATTTTGTTTACCTCGGAACGACGATAACCAGCGACAACAACATCAGTCTGGAAATCCGACGAAGAATCACTCTTGCAAACCGATGCTACTACGGGCTAAGTAAGGAGCTCAAGAGCAGAGACCACAAGCGAAGAACAAAATTAGCCCTACACAAGTCGCTTATCATCCCAGTCCTGCAATACGGCGCAGAAGCATGGACAATGACAGCAGCGGATGAAGCGGCGATTGGCGTGTTTGAACGAAAGATTCTTCGGAGGATTTATGGACCTTTAAAAGTTGGCGATGATTTCCGCATTCGAAAAAATGACGAACTGTATGAGCTCTATGGGGACACCTGTCTGGTCAAGCGCATAAAGCAACAGCGGCTGCGCTGGTTAGGACATGTCACCAGGATGGACGAAGAAGCTCCAGTAAAAAGAGCGTATAAATCGAATGCGGCTGACTATGGAGGAAGAGGCAAACAGGGGAGACCTCCACTAAGATGGGACGACCAGGTGCGGGCAGACATTGCCAAGCTTGGTGTGACCAACTGGTGCCAGCTTGCACGGAACAGAAGCGACTGGAGAGCGTTAATCGCAGAGGCCCAGACCGTCAAACGGTTGTGAAGGCCAATAAAGAAGAAGATTAGACTTTTCATCGCGAAGCTACAAATCGGTTCTAACCCGGAATTCTTACTTTACTATCCCTAAACCCAAGAATTTTTTAAATAATAGCTGAACTGGAACCACGTCGGAACCTAAATTTTCGGTTTGATTCAATCTTAAATTTGCCCGGCAATTTTACAGTCAATTTATAAATAGTTTAAGAAAGACGTTCAAATTTTCTTACTGTTACCTTCACCCATAAGAGTCTCTGTAGATTTCAATTCCAAAGATTATTAAATGATTTACAAAATTTTTCTTAAGGGCAATTTTAGTCAAAACTTTACGTCTATGAAAAGTCTTTGATATAACCGCTTCAATTCACCTCACAATGTTTTTAAAGAGGCTGAGAGGATACACATAAGCGAGTTTTGTCGGGTTTCGGCTTTTGTTCACACTGAATTTCCACGGGTTTCTATATACATATTCGGTTTACTATTTTCATTATCAATATGGGTTGGTTCTGTCCATTCTATTTACACACGTCTTCGTACGTCTCTCGGTCTCGTCTGTGTGTCACTTGTCCTCTGCTGTTCTCCTCTGCTCCCTTCATTTATCCAGTGTGACCATCTTCTCTGTCTTAAAATAACAAAAGCATGGGTTGAACCAAGGTTTGAACCAAAACCTCGAACCTCAAATTTGGGTTTGCAGCCCTGGACAAAAAAGTACACAAGCACGCATACACGCAACACACATACATGCGCAAAGACACTTTCTGCAGATTCTGCATAAAGAGAGCGAACAAAATGTCTAGTTGATTGGAGCAAAGAGCACGTTTAGAAAAGACGGAGGTGAAATGGAATTTCGTTTTCAGTTTTTCCTAGTTTTTAGCACATATCAAAAACATAAAAGTTAAGCAAATATTTCTTTTATTTGTAGCAGTTATTTTTAAATTTTATTGTAACCTAACAAGGCAGCTTACACTGAACTTAAGAAATATAAACAATGAAACTTATTCCACATTTAAAACTGTGTGAAGTGTACCTAAGGTAAGTATAACATAAGTTTATGTTGTGTAAAAGTAAAAAAAAGCAAATGATCCAATGCTTATTATATACATCTGGCAGGGAGATCATAGATAAGTAACCTCTTTAGACGTCTTCGTAAAATAACACCCCTCCTCCTGCGTCTTCTCAAAAAACGTCTAGCAAGCCTATTCGGATGACCCCTAAGTAAATCCAAAGAGTCAATAGCCTGTTTATTTATAATATACACTATTTAAGGGACATTTAGTTCTTCCTCAATTCTTCGAGTGCGTATATACCAAGGGGATCCTAATATTTTGTGTAGAGTTTTAGACTGAAAAACTCGCAAATTGTTCCGATAGGATCTTGCTGCTATGCTATAAATCTAGAGCTCAAATCTTCTTGTAAACCAATATTTCTAAAAATAGAGTTTTTTTCTTTACAAATGCTTTTGGAGTTAAAAATTCAGCTAAATATGCATTTCCCTTACATACTGTTGGAAATACATCTGGCAACGCACTACCAGCACGCCCTTCTGGCAACTACACAACCTATCGATATCAGTCGTCGATGAAGAGCCGCCGATCGAAGATGTCCGCTTTGCCACTCACTTAACTTTGTTCTCTGCACATTAATTAACTTTGTATTACTATTCACATTAAACTCTAATTATACCTAAAATCCAACACATACACGTAACTCGTTCCAAATATTACAGCTTTAATCAAAGTTCAGTTTCATTTTGAGTAACTTTACTTATAAGTATTGTATTAAATTTTCTTTAAATGGACGCTGGTAATATTTTTTAGCTTTATATGACCCACTTTTTCGGTCAGATTCATAGAAACATTAGCTAAATATTGAAATCCTGCCTCTACTGAACGCTTCCCATCTTAGTTTTAAAAGTCTGCTCTCTCACTTACCTGTTGCCATTGATCCTCAATCGATGGCTGTGATGAGAAATAGCCGGTGGTGCAGATGCGCTCCAGTTCGCTGAATATATTCCCACTCGGTAGTATATCCATGTCGAAATCCTCGTCCTCTGTGGTCAAAAACTCTAAAGACTCCGTTGTGAGGCCGTTTTTTTTTGGGGGGGGGGGGTTGTGTTTTTATTTTAATTATAATCAGATTGTGATTCCGGGAGAAACCACAGCAAATGGCTAATTTATTATTATTTTACGATTAACACTCTTAAATATTTTTTTTAATTAATTTTGATTAAACCGTTTTGATTTTCTAGAGACGAGGCTGCTAGCGTATTGCAGTAGCAGCATGGTAAGTGGCACTGGAAACACTTTTTGCACTTTGTTGCTATTGCAGTTGTTGTTGTTGTAATCAGCACATTTTAATTCGGTATGATTTGTTGTGGTTCTTCAGCTGCAAAACACAAACAGAAAAAAAAGAAAATTCCACAAAAATTATTATCATTAATTATAAATATTATTTTTATAGCAGTATCAACCCAATTTCATTTCAAGCTCATTTTTCGCCAATTCATCATTTCCCTCGACAAAAACTATTAATTATCAGAAAAAGAGACGAAGAAAAAACATTTTCCCACATATTTAGCGCTCTGTCTCTCTCTCTCTCTCTCTCGCTCTTTCAGATTAGGTGTATATATATTGGGTTTGTGGCCTTTTAGCCAAGCTCAACACTTTTCACTATCAAAACACGGTTTTGGGTCAGTAACCCCAATCGAAACACACACACGGAAAGAGAGACAGGCGGCTCAAATTTGAGTAGCGTCAAATGCGGCACGGACCTGGGCCACAAAACTCAAAACTCAGCCTGGGCCTGTTTTTCTTTAATTTCTAAGCGCTGCAGTCCGTGCCCCACCTCCACCTCCACCGTCCCCTTGGCTAACACACTGACGATATTTACTACCTGTTTTTCGTTTGGTTTGACTCTTTCACAACATTTTCGTGTTAACTGAAAAAGAACCAACCCGCGGCGAGGCCGAAAACCGAAAACCGAAAACTGAAACTTGTATTTGGTACAGTTTTGTTTTTGTTGTTGGTTTTGTTGTTGGGCCAAGCCGGCTGCATTGTCAGGCCGCCAAATTAGAACTTTGTCCCTGCATTTGCTTGTAGTAAAAGCAACTTTCATTTCATTTCATGAAAAGGCTGGAAATTATGCTGCTCCCTTTCGGCTTGAGTGCACACAGAGAGGGGCACAGGCAGCCAGCCAGCAATCACAATCACAGACGAGCCACAGTCAATGGCATTTTTATGTTCTTGACTTCTCTCCACTCCTCTGTCTGCCATATCAGTTTTTCTTTATTTTTTTTCTACTTTTTTTTGTGTTTCCTCTGGTCTTTGACAATAAGCATGGCTTATTGATTTTCCAGCAGCAGCATCTGAAGGCATTTTTGGTGAACCTTTTACACACTTGTGTTGTCCTGCGCTGTGAACTCTTCCTGTTTTTATTGTTAGCATAGAATGTTGATGTCTCCCCGGGCAGCCGTTTTCATTTTGATTATCGAACATTTTTATCGCTCGACGTTTTTACAAGTTTGTTGTATTATCCACTACAAAAAGTTGGGTCTGGGGTACAGTTTGGCCACTGGCCAGTCGTCAGAGATTCAAAGAGGGTTTTCAAAACTTCAAGACAGATTAAGATGACACTTTAAAATTAACTGAAAGTGGAGATTAACAAGCAAGCACTATTATGTTGAAAGTTAAATAAGAATTGACTTTAAGAACAACAGCTGAGATCAGTAAGAGGCAACCCATTTGTAAAGCACTAACAAATCTTTGTGGAGCTCGCGCACAACAGAGTGGAACATACAGAGGCTACAACACCAATGAGAATAGCTTTTCTAAATGTCACAGTTTTACTTTTATGAGTTAAAGAGTTTATTAAACTGCTTAACAAACCACAGAAAGAAAAGTTTTAATCTTAATTGGGATTCCAAATTCCGAAAATGACAACATAATTAGTACATTCTACTTCTGGTTAAGGGACAATAACCATTTAAAGTTACCTGAACTGTAACCAAATGCATGAGCACGACATCTGTTGGTAACAATTCAATTACGACATGGGTTATTTTCTATTCGTTTCAGTTTTTCAAATGTTTTAACGAACTGGAAATCTATACTATAAATTTAAAAACAAAAAGTGTGTGGCGAGGGGCTATCTCCGCAGAGCGTGCACCAAATTGCATGCAAAGTTTTACTTTTCCATGAAAAGGTTCCTCAAAAATTAAAAATTAGTCAAAAAGGTCTCAAATTTGGGCCAAAAATGTGTGTTTGAACGCCTATTTGATTTCATTTTGTGTCATTCTGTAGAACGGAACATTTTATGATAGACAAATTCAACATTAAATTCATTTAGTAAGCAGCGAAGCTTGCGGGTCTACTAGTATTATACAAAACCCAGCATAATCATACCAAACCCTTTTCTTGGTGCAAATGAAAGTTTGGGAAAACGCTCTGTACTTCCATAATCTAGCTGATTTTGTTCGAAAGAGTGTACTAAAATACCTTAATAAAGCTGAAAATGATAGAAATATATTAACGCAGATCGCATGCAAAAATAAATTACTTTCTTCTAAGTGGACGTCTAGTTCTTTCGGGAATGGGAACTTAAACATCTTATCATTGTGAAAATCTTAACCTAGAAAAAAGCTCAGAGTGTTGATCATGGACCACAGAAATTCTGAAAAAGATGGATGCTTCATTAAAACGGTGATTATTTAGCTACTATCTTTTGGCAACACAGGTTTAAAAAGCTCACGCACGTTTTGTGTTTTTTATCACTGTCAAACATCTGCAGTTTGGTCTATAATTTAACCATGAATCGTCTTACAAACGAACAACGCTTGCAAATTATTGAATTTTATTATCAAAATGCGTGCTTTGTTAAGAAAGTTCATCGCGCGCTTCTTCCATTTTATGGTCAGTTTAATCGACCCACTGAAGCGGCTATTCGGGCTATTGTGACTAAATTTCGCACCAAATTTACATTGTTGGACATTAAACCACCAACACGCTTACGTAGAGTGCGAACTGAAGAAAATATCGCAGCTGTATCGGCCAGTGTTAATGATGACCATCAATTATGGATTCGTCGCCGTTCGCAGCAATTGCGCCTCTGTTACTCAACAACGTGGAAAATTTTGCGGAAGGATTTAGGTGTGAAGCCTTTCAAAATACAGCTGGTGCAAGAATTGAAGCCGAACGACCTACCGCAACGTAGAATTTTTGGTGAATGGGCTCTTGGAAAGTTGGCCGAAGATCCACTTTTTTACCGAAAAAATTGTGTTCAGCGACGAAGCTCATTTTTGGCTCAATGGGTACGTAAATAAGCAGAATTGTCGATTTTGGAGTGAATATCAGCCAGAAGCATTGCAAGAGCTACCAATGCATCCAGAAAAAGTCACAGTTTGGTGCGGTTTATGGGCTGGTGGCATCATTGGACCGTACTTCTTCAAAGATGATGCGAATCGTAACGTAACTGTGATGATATCCAACTTTTTTTGCCCAAAATGCAAGAGCTTGACTTGCTTGACATGTGGTTTCAACAAGACGGTGCCACATGCCACACAGCAAGCGCAACAATGGACTTATTGAGAGGCGAGTTCGGTGAACATTTTATTTCACGTTCGGGACCGGTCAATTGGCCGCCTAGATCGTGCGATTTAACGCCTTTAGACTATTTTTTGTGGGGCTATGTTAAAGCTCATGTCTATACAGACAAGCCCGCTTCAATTGACGCATTGGAAGACAACATTGAAGCATTTATTCGTGAGATACCGGCCGAAATGTTGGAAAGAGTATGCCAAAATTGGACTAAGCGGATGGACCATTTGAGGCGCAGTCACGGTCAACATTTGCATGAAATAATCTTCAAACATTAAATTATATGGACCGTACTGTCGATTCAAATAAAGATTTCATGCATTTTTCTGAATTTTATGTGTTTTTTTTTTTAACTTTCCTATTGCTCTTAAAAAATCACACTTTGATCATCTCTTGTGATCGAATCAGATAGGAGCTCTCAAAGGCTTATCTACAGAGATTTTAACTACGACCTAGGAGAACGGAATTAGTTCAACGAGGTGTTCTCAGTGGTGCAAATCCAAAAATTTTTATTGGGCCAGAGGAAAATGCTCAAACTCAACTTCTTCCCAAACATAGTACCAACACAGCGTGTGACCTTTGCAACGAGCAGAGCAAACACTATTTATTTATTAGAAGCTGCCCAATCTTGAGGAAATGTGAATTTTACATTTTGGTAAACAAGACTACATCCGTACGAAGTTCACTAGTTACTTAATGGATCAAATTGGTTGATCCTACACAATTATATAAGTCTGGCAACTAAATATTGGAAACGAATAATAGCGGGGATTTATAAAACAGTGTAATACAGCCAACCGAATCTTGCGATATGCAGTTGAACAATCTGGTATCTGGGGAAGACCCGGAAAGCAATTTTTTAGGCTGTAAATAACGAATAATTTGAAGGCAGTGATCGACTGACGGTTCTTACCAGGTCGATTTATATATCAAACTTCTTCTTTAGATATAAATTTAAAATCTAAGCTATCATCTATGTAATGTCTATTTAAATAAAGAAGCACACTACTACTACTATTACCGCATAACTAAACTCAATACGAAGAAAAGAAAAAAAAATTTTTTAATATATTTTGTGCAGTAGAACGCGTCTATGTAAATCGTCACGTCTAATAGACCTCACTTCAGTGACATAGATAGGGGATTAAGATAAAATCCCCCCACAATTTAGCATAAAATCAAAAATTATAGGGGACGAAATCGAAGTGAACAGAGCAAAATCTTTTGTAAAAGAAACAATTAAATAAATAAGATAAGGTTATAGTGAGAAATACTTATTCCTACCTTCTCTCAAAAAACTTTTTAAAAATTTCCTTCGATAGATCTCGATTTATTAAAGAATTTACATGCCATAAAATCGCAGGGTACATGCTTGGTACATACATGATTTCTTTTTTAATGAAATTGGAAAATTCAGATTTAATACAAAAATAGGTATAAGCGTATTCATCCGATGTCAAATAAGTTAGAAAAGTAAAATTTTTGTAATGACTTAAGCCTAAGTAGCTGAAGCAAAAATATATCTGTTCGGCAGTAGGTTCGCTTGCGTACTGGATATATAAGCTGCTAAGCGTCGTCATTGGGGGCGCACCAATGTTAAAGCTGTAAGCAGCATATTTTGGAAAAGCTATGTTTTAAGATCCGCTTTCGCTTTGTCTTGATGTCACACCTAGCAAAAAATTTTTGAAACGTAAAAAATGGTTAATTTAGGATATTATCGTACTAATAAGTTTTATTATACACAAAATAACACTAGTTTTCAGCATTTCCGATCCCGACCATTTGTCAGGCATTTTCAATGTAAGTCTCTTTCGCTGAGTCCAAAAATGCAGTCCAAATATTTTTTAGTGGGGCCGTTTTCGAGAAATCGCGGAAAAGCTAGTTTTTGGATTCTAAAAAAGTACCTTCTAGAAAAAGTGCATATCTTCAGTATCGGTACATTCATTATAAAATGGTAATGCTTTTTGGAGCGTAATTGAATGCCCTATCATTCATTCACTCATCACTTCTTAATCCGGTGCTTGACTTGGGCGTTATAAAGGCTTTTATCGGCAACTTTGATTAAATTTAACATTTTTAAAAAAAGCTCGATTTTAAGTGCGATTTTCACGACGAAAAAATTGTGAAAATGTATATTATTGCTGGTCACTAAAGATTTATCTATTAAAAATACAACGCTACATAATTCATTAAAATCCGTTTAAGAATATAGGAGTTATGAGCATTTAAGTTAAAAATGGAAAAATGGTTTTAAGTTCATGCAAATTGACTTAGTTTGATTGTTTTATTTGTTCGTCGTAGGAGGCATAGTTAACATTCAAACTATTCTATTTAAGGGCTACTATGACCTTACAAATTTATTTTGTGCCTGGTTAAGTTTTTTTGTGATGGATAGGCAATGGCAGCAGAGACTTTGGGAGAATATCAGCTGAAATAGCAGAGAAAAGAAGCAGAGAAAATGGTCAATGTGTTGAGCACATTCAACCGAAGAGCTTTAAAGCAGCGATGGCCAGCGAGAGCGAGGCCAAAAAGTAAGAGTGTATTAGTGTGCAAAATAAAATAAGCCGTCCGTGAATCTGCTTCGACCTAATCGCTTCGAACTCTGTCGAGCGAATGACGCCTTTCTGCTCTTTTGGTCTCAGCTTCGGCAAGCGCTCGGGTCGTTGTACATGTGAATAGCGAAATGTTTTCGGCCCCGGGATGCCACCAAGGACCATCGCTGCTTTAAAGCCCTATATTCTCTCTTCTTATTCTTCTTGATTCGCCATCACAACCGTTTGACGGTCTCGATCGCTGCAACTAATGCCTGCAAGTCGCTTCTGCTCCGTGCGAGCTGGCACCAGTTTTTCACACCAAGCTTGGAAATGTCTTTCCGCACCTGGTCGTCCCGTCTCTCTCTACTTAATGCGAAAAAAAAAAATGACAAGCAAAAGCTTTGCTCTGCTGGTTCTTTCTATAAATATACAAAGTATTATCTCAGTTTCCAGTGGCAATTACCGATCCCTTTTTTAGGCACCACTCAGTAGCTGACAAAGAATTTATTGTATCAAGCATATATTGATTCGGGCTTCTTAGTTTGAAATCATCTTCAAACAATTTCCTACTTTAATCAAATTTCCTTCTTTCTTATCAAACCACTTTGTACTTGCGCCGCGTATGCGCCATATTCACTTAAATTTTATAATTGAAAACTTTGCGGTGTTTAATTCTAGCTTCGTTTCATTTGACTTGAAATTCGAAACGTTCATTTTCAAAAACTGAACTTTGAGTTTGGTCTAATTAAGTGTTAACCCAGTTTTGGCCCCAACTTGAGCCCGCAGCAGCTGCTCATTAACTTTGAACAAAACCATAAATAAACAAAAATCTCAAAAAAATAAAGCACAGCCCACGACAGAGAACCCACACATGACTTTTACACAGACTTTTCCTCGGGCAATTTTCCAACGTAGCATTTATGATTGCAGCAGCGGCAGCCACACGTAAAGATACTTTACTCAAATACCCTTCAATCAACAACTTAACGCTCGACGAGACCAGGCCAGGCCAGGCCAGACCACATGCCCCCCTCCCTCCGTCCCAGTCCCATCTCCGGTCTGCTGTATGCCGTCTGCTGCCTGACTCTGCCTACGTGCGTTTTAATTTAAATTTCTTCTCTTCGGCAAAGTCAAGTTTTGAAGCTAAGAAAGCGCAATCGGCTTGGCATCCCTTTTCTGATTTTGATTCCGAAACAGAGAACTGGCGACCTTAACGGGCCTCAGACCCAGACTCGCACGACAACAACAACAACAACATTAACAACAATGCCCGCAAACGTCATCCACAGTCAACGAACGGTCTTTTGCCTGCATATTTTTGTGGTGTTCTCCGTGTGTTTTGTTTTGGTATCCAGCAGCAGTCATGACATGGCAACAACAATTCGACTGAGATACGTTTGGCCTGAACTTGATTTGGTTCTCCTACGCAACTCTTTTTCCTGTTCGGCCCCGGGGCCGGGCCTTTCTCCGTTGCCCTTCGCCCAAAACAAATCAACACTTTGTTCATTTCACACGTGAATTGCTTTAAAATAAAAACTGAAATCTAGGGAAATTTTCCTGCCGGTGTGTGTCTATTTTTATAGAAATGTGTGTGTTGTGCGCTTTTGTTTATGTTGTTTCAGACCCGAATGGGAATTTTCCTTTCCATGAGGCGGTTGCAGACCTCAATTAGAAAACTCATTTCAGTTCTTTGGGCGGGTGGGGAGGGGAGTTGCGGTTGCACACACACACACACACACACATTTTGACATTGAAACAGTTTTTGGGGTTGGCGGAGCATTTATTCAAAACATTTTGCGGTTCTGTTTGCCATTCTTTGGGGGTTTTACCTGTTGGCTTAGAGTTTTCTCATCCCTCCCCCTCAAAACTAAAACAAAAGAAAATTCTCGTTCCACGGCTCATTTATTTTTAGTTGGCAAACTGTTTTGTGTGTGTGTTTATAAACAAAACGTTATTTATGCTCTCTAGTTTTATTTTCGTATATAGTCAAATAAATATTAATAAAGACGACAGACGACGGGGGCACTTATTTTTGGTTCCAGGCATTTGTCACATGTGTGTGCGGCGCGTGTGTGTGTGTGTGTGTGTGTTTGCTGTGCGGCAGCATCTTTAATTGGGAACTTATTTGGTGGGTGGCCATAAATAAGACATGGAATGCGAACTCTGCTTGAATGTGTTTGCTTCAAGTGATTTTCAAAACCATTAACGGGTATTATGGGGATAGTTTTGTGTTGTTCAGATGAAAGTAATTGGATCACCCACCAACAGAAGTGGTCTGAGTAAATATGAAATACACAGAAAGTGTGACAATTATCAATGCGGTACCTGGAGCGAAAATTGGAAACCTAAGAACCCTTGCAAGGGAGACAAAGAAAGTAAGTACACTCAAACAAATAGCAGAACGATTCGGTCTTAAGAAAACGCTCTTTTAACTGTTTCAGTCTAGAATTTGGTAAGAACGATTCGCTCTAGAAAATTCTTACTTTGAGTACGAATAGTTCTTAAATTAGAATTAAATTAAAAAAAAGAAATAAAAGTTTTGATTCAAGAAAATAGAGTTCTAATTTAAGATCATTTCGTTCTTAAATTAGAACCTATTTTTGGTTCCAGGCATTTGTCGCGTGTGGGTGTGTGTCTAATTTAAGCGAAATGATCTTAAATTAGAAATTGACCGTTAAAAATTAAAAAATATAAATAAAATTCTTGATTCAAGAACAAAAAGTTTTAATTGAGGACCATTTCGTTCTTGATGTAAAAACGAGTTCTTACTTTAAGTACAAATCGCTCTTAGCTAACATAAATAGGTCTACATCATAATTATTTTGGGCTCCATAAGTTCTTAAAAAAGATCCGAATCGTGCTTAACATATCCAAAACGTTCTTGAAATCAAGGAATATTTAAAAACGCTCTTGAATCGAGAAATTCCGTACTTAAATCAAAAATTTTCTGGCTTATTGAAACTGAAAATTCTTGATTTTTCTCTCAGTGTATATATAAAAACTTATATTTAAAGCTGTTTTCTTTTAAAATTCAAAATATTGTCTTCAGCAGAGGATTTGGGAAGGCTTTGCACTGGTTTAAAAGTGGTTCAGAATAGTAATTCACACAGAGTTTCTTATATTTTTCGGTCTAGAACGGTTCTAAGCCAGTTTGAACCATATCAAATGTGGATATCGCTTTCTAGTCAGCTTAAGCTTGATTATAAACTCTCTGATAGCGGTATAGAAATTTTGTTTAAAATTTTAAATCAATATTTAGTATCCCAGGGATTCCGGTTGTATATGGGGGTGTCTCAGAAATCTCTAGAGATTTTTACCTCGGTTGGTTTGCAAATCGCTCATAAAATCCGTCGGTGTCCCAAAACTTCAAGAGATTTCATTTTCTTATTTGAAAATCTAGTTAGAACAGAAACTGTTCCAATTAAAGTTCCATCGCTAAAAACAGGGCTGCATCTCTCGCAAAAAAATTTCCCTAATTTTAGTTATGGGTTAATTTGATGTTCAACTGAAATTTTTTGATTGTGATAAATGTTTTATGATGCTAAAAATTTAAATATTTGTTGGCGCCAAACATGAGGTATAACTTGCCAGCCCTTAATGCGCTGGCTGCCAACCAGATGGCGCCACAATCGCTAAACGGCGCCACTGATGTGGTTGGTTTGGATTTAACATGATAGACTTTGGTTGTTTTTCCTAATAATTATTGAAACGCAAATTTTAAATAATTTATTCATTTTATGCAACCTAACCAGAAAAATAATTTTGTTTACAGTTCCAAAATTAGTTTTGCTTGTCAAAATTGTTTGGGTGGTGAATTTTTCTAAATCTCCTAACAAAACACGAGAGATTTGAAACCAGAAAGAGATTTCCGTGACACCGAGAATTGGTTTTGGGTTGGAATTTGGTTGGAAGAGATTTCTGTGTTGTTAAATTTTGCCGAAATTCAGACATATTCGGGTGTGTTCCAGAAATCTTTAGAGGTTAGAGGCTAGAGCGTTAGCATTTCAAATTAAAGCTGTTTGACTTTATATGTGAAGGGCACAAATATACTAAGCTACTAGATTAGAAGACGAAAATTGGGCGATTTGAAACCGTCTGCTCAAAGCCAAATAGATTTTATGCGTACGGTTTCCCTTCCAGATGATTTAGTAGTCGGTCTTATCTTGTCACTTCACAAATTTAGTAGTGCAAGTTTAGTTCGAAGTGCAATCGTTTACTTCAGCTTACAGAAGCGTCTTCCAACTCAGCAGTCAACAATATTGTGTACTATTAAAAATTCTTCAGTAATTCAGAGCGAAAAAGGTCAAGATTTTTAGTATTCATTAGATATTTTTTGGTATCAAAATGATTTAATTTGTTCTAATCACTTTCTTAATCAATCAAAATTCACAAAAAAAATATATCAAATATAAAGCCTTTTCTTAAAAATATAAAATTTTTCATATCAAAGTGATACTATTTGCACTTCATCTTGATATTCTTTTCAGATGATGGCCATATTCACAAATTTTTTTCAAGCGAATAGTTATGGTTTGCTCGGAAGGGTTTAACCTTATAAACTCATGCTTTAGAATTAATTCTAGTAGAATGGTAAGTCTACTCGTGTTAAATTCTCAGAATATACAGACCTTACTTACGAACCTAGACTTATGTACTTATGACTCAACCTACATTCCTAATTCCACTATGTTCTACTTCATACTTCCCGCCTGAACAAATCTAATATTTAAGCTTTTAGAAAATGTTTAACATTAGAAAATAACTACGTCTTCTTTGTCTCTATAGCAATTAATCTTCAATAACTTCAAGCAATTTTGACAAGTGTAAATAAATATTGTATGACTATATCGCATATATACTCAAAAATTGCGGCTTTGAATCTTATCTGATTCTTTATAACTCTGGCAAATTTGGTCAAATAAAATGTCATAAAAATAATGATAAAATTTTTATTAATTTTGTGAGTAACTGGTTAATAAAAGAAAATGATTTTAATATTAAATTTGGTGTTGTTCAACCTTTAGTGTGGTTGTTTTTAAATAATAAGGTTTCCAAATGGCCCTCCACATGCTATGGCATTTGGGGTGACAAATTTTCGCTGCGTTGTTAGAGAAATTGGCAATAAATTTAAGCTAAAACTCACTGAAAAAGTGCTGATAAGAGTTGCTGATGAGAAAGGTGGATACCCAAGTTCAAGTTAAATAAAAAGAATTTTAAAACTTGAAAAGACTGTTACAATTCTCATTCCATTCAATTGTTTATACATGAAAAATATCAGAAGGTCCTTGCCACCACTTGTTACTTTTTCACTCCCATGAATTCAAACCTTAAGGATCCTTAATGTTGGTCCTTTCAGGACATGTGATTTCAAATGATATGGTATTCAATTTACATTTTGAATTTTTGTAATAAAAATTGGCAAATAATTTTATTTTTGGATTTTTTATAAAAATAGAAAAATAATTTGTATTTTGGAGTTTTTAAGTAAAATTTAAAAAAAGATAACCTTTATTTTTTTAAATAAAAATTGAATTTTAATTTTTATATCTAATTTTTTTATTTTCGATTGAAAAATAAGGTAAATTTTTAATTTTTGCATAAATATTAAAAATAAAAATTTATTATGTTAACAAGGATACTGCACCGAATTAGATATCTAGATGTTCCCATTAATGTTTTTCAGGTTCCATTTTTTCAAACTCATAACTCTTATTTACGATCCCTGACTTTGATATTGTTTAAAATGAGCTTTTCAAAAATAACCATATTTTCATTTCATTTTGATCAAGAAAATAAGATCTTTCTGATCCACAATAATATCATTCACTTAAATTGATATGAAATAGTTTCAGAATGATATTAAAAATGTTATTATGATATGTTAAGAAATATCGATTTGAAATTTTTAACGTATCAATTTGATATTTTTTATATCTCTGTAAAATTGATAGGAAAAAAATAATTTTTTTCTCGTTGTAGAAATTTTCTCTAATGCAAACTATTTAGTAATTGATATAACAAACCAAAAGTTTTGTCGATATCTGCAAAATGTAAAGAAATTTTGTTTTCAAACATTTAAGAAAAGAATAGGCTAGAAATTCTTAAAAGTGAATTAAACGGGTGTGTTCCAAAAATCTCTAGAGGTTTTCGTATAAACGTTAGCATTTCATATTAAAGCTGTTTGAATTTATATGTTAAGGGGCTCAAATATGCCCGCCTACTAAATTAGATGACATAAGTTGAGCGATTTGAAACCGCCTGCTCAAAGCCAAGTAGATTTGATGCTTACGGTTTTCCTTCCACATAATCTAGTAGGCGGTCTGATTCATGGCACTTTTCAAATAAAGTAGTCCAAGTTTAGTTCGAAGTGCAATCGTTTATACGAAAATCTCTAGAGATTTCTAGAACTCCCCTGATTAATTTTATTGCATTTACCCCAAAAACCAATCACATTGGAATAAATTTGAAATACATTAAATCCCATTCTTTTTTTCGTAAAAAAAATTCCTATAACCATTCATAGTCCTTATTAAAGATTAGAAAAAATTGTGTGAATTCAAATTTGTTCAATTTTATTTTCATAATTCTTTGTTCTTTAGCTGACATTGTTATTTATTAGTTATTTAAAAAGCAAAGAAGTGAAGCTTTCATTACAATTGAGAACTATCAAATCTTTAAGTAATTTAAATTCAATTTAAAATATAGCTAATTTCGCGATTTTGTAGTCGAACTTCATCATCTATCTAAATTTTTGCCATATTTTAAGACTTTTGATCTTTACGATCCGTCTTTTTAAGCGTCGCTTCTATTTACTTCTTTCATATTACTTCACTTCTTATTTACCCGTAAATTTATGCGTCTTCATGACAATCTAAACTCGCATATGTATTTTGCAACTTACACCTTTTATTTACCCGAATTTTTTAGCCGTTTTCATGAAAAGTTCAATAAAATTTTGCAAATTTCGTGATTTCTGAACCATTAAAACCTAGAGGATTAAAATATACTTTACTATTTATACTCATATCATTTCATTAAATTCGTTCAAGCTGTGACCCGAGATTTTAACACATTAAATGAAATAAGCCGAACCTTTATCTTCTGCAAACTTCGGTTAAGTTTAGAGTTTCTTAACTGGAAACCAGTTCTGCAATCTAGTACAAATGTGCGGGGTCTGGTATTGTTTCCAAGTTGTATTCACTTATCTTTTAAATTGAAACTGAAACTACTGAAAATTGAGTAACGATTTTCCATTAATCTATAGAACAAGTGCATTGCCTGTTTCCTGGCCCAAGTTCTTTATGGCGCCGCCGCTGCGCATATGAAATGGAAAAATAGTTGAGGCATGAATCAAACCGTCTCATATTTAATATTATTTACTTATATTTTTTTTCGTTCTTTCTTTGCTGTACGTGATTCAGGCAAAAGTGTGCATGCATATTGCAATAAAAAAATATAAACAAATTATTGTTTGTAACAAATAGAACAAAAACCGCAACAAATTTTGAAATAGTTACGCCAAAATGATTAAACGCCGATGCGTTGCGGTGAGTGTTTTTTCGCCTGAATTCTGTGGCTTAGTCACTGCCGGGATGGGGGTGGGGGGGGGGGGTGGGATGTGATTCACCAGCTTTACTGTTGTTCAGGTCTTAAGATGGCAAACGGTAAATCGCTGCTAATGAGCTCTTAATCAACCATTTTAATTTTTATTTTATTTTCATTTATTTATTCTTTTGCATACCGTGTTGCTGTTGCCACCGTTTCGGTTAGTTGCTGTTGCCAGTCGCCAGTTGCCAGTTGCTGTTGCACTTGGCAGAAAAACTTGTTTACACACACGCACACATACACATACCGACGAGACACACACTTACACTGAGACGCGGAGCCGGCAAACAAACAACAACAACAACAACAAGAGTGGACAAAAAGAAAACAAGATCTTGTTAAGAATTTTTGTCTTAGATTTTATGCTAATTTCGTGTTGTTGTTGCTGGTCTGGTTGTTTTCAACGAATTTGTTGTTGTTTTGTGTGGTAAACATTATTTTGCTGTTGCTCTTCTCACTCTTGGCCTAAAGCCGGTTGGTTTGGTTGGGTTTTTGTTTTGTTTTGATTTACTCTTGAGCAGTTGCTGCACTTGTATCGGTGTTTGTCTAGCTGTTTGGTTTTCGTTTTCGTTTTTATCAAAACAATAACACGGCCGATGTTGTCATCTACTGTTTTCTTATCAGAGACGGAGACTCGGCACATATACGAACACAAACAAAACTCGCAGACCGCCTAAATATGACCGTTACGAGCCACTTGAGATATTTGTGCAATTTTTCTAGACACATTTTGATCCACCAACACACACTCACACACAGCTGCAGTTGGGTGCTGCTTAATCATAAATAATATTATTAATAATTTCTTTTGTTTGTTGCTTTATTAATGCCGCTCTTATATTAAACGCTTTGCGTTCACCCGTGAATGGTCCGTCGAACTGCTCGCGTCGTATATGACTGAACCGATTGTCGAAACGGCAAAACCGAAGACCAAGCGACGACGATGAGTTGTTGTTCGAAAGCCGAATCACAATACCGAAAGCAATGTTAGTTTTGTTGAGCGGCACGAAAGAGTAGCAGATGTTAACGGTTTGTACTTAACAGAGCTCTGTTGGTGAACAGTATAAGTTGTTACGATATGCGTACGCTGTGAACGGTTTGTATAAGATGTAAAATTCGAGTATGCGATGGGCAGATCTTTTTTTCTATGTCGAAACGGTAATTTACTGATAAGAGAAGTCAGGTGTCCAGATGTGTAGGCAGAAAAATTACAAAAGGCTTTTTTTCCAGATTTACTTTGAACAGAAAATTTTTTTTTGGTAAATTCAACCAATTCTGTGGTTGAAATGCTCCAACCCATAATCGTGGGTTGAAGTAAACGTCAGTTACAGTAAAAGTGGTGTAACTCATAACGGAATGATTACGGTGGCACAGTAGATTTCAACCAGAAATGACGGTTGAAAATGCTCCAACTAATAAAAATAGTTATTTTGCATTGATTACAGTAAAAGTCATACGTGTAACACAGCAGCAGTACAAATACCAAACACCACAGTACAAACACCAATGCACAATTATGAATAATTTCCCAAAAAAAATTCTGACTCTGACTCTTTCTGAATCCAACTCAGGGCCCATGGACTAAAACATTTCCACTAGCTTGGCTGCTAATTACTTACTGCTTAAAAGAAAACTAATAATTTCTAGCAAATCCATAAATGAGACTATTACTACTATTTTAATGGTACAATGTTAGTGCAAGCCGCAGTTTCAAAAACAACAACAAAACAAATGAAATCACGCTAGATTTACTATTTATACAGTAAACAAAACAAGAACAAAATACATGTCACAATATTTTGTGCTGTAAACCTCTAAAATTTTGCAGAAGGTTCGGTTCACGGGTTCAAACCCGTTGTAAAGTCGAAGGTTCGGTTCGCGGACCGGTTCTCGGAACCCCTGAACCCAAGGTTTTTGTTTGAACCTCGGTTCGCTTAAACATATATAGTTTCGATTTTTAAATACTTATTTTTTTAAATAATATTCTATATTTCAATAATTTAATTTTAGTGAGTTGCTGGAACAGCAAGTATAGTCAGAGCAATATTTTTAAGTCCTCCTTTTTGACCTTTCCAAAATTTTATAACATTTGGCCATGTATGTATGTTCTCTTGGGCATTTTCTCAAATTATTTCTTTGGTCTGTAGTAACCTAAGAGAGAAATCTGGGGTCTAAGAGTACTGCAGCCAATATGGGTACTGAGCTCATAATAGAAGAACTTTATCAAGGCACTTAAATCGTAACAAACAATGTTTTGCTAAAGATTTTAGAACAATTCCTCGAAATGAAAAGCAAGCGTAATAAAAATCACTTTGTAGTAATTGTGAATCCTGCAGCTTTAAATATATTGGCTGCAGCATTAAATAGATATTTTGAACTACGTTCCATTTCAATGTTTTTAGTGAAGCTCTTTTAAGGAACTCTGAATGCAAGATTCTTTAAAAGTTAGTTAACGTTCGCACATTTTGTAGGTTGAGTTACATCGCGACACACAGTCTAGCACTGGTTTTTACAAAGTGTGCGTTCTCTGCTAAAGTCAAACTAAACTTCCTTAAAAAAATCGTTAACTACTAAATCTATCGAACTAGAATTATAGGGTCCTCCAGGTAATCTATTGAGGTAACTTGGTCATCGTCCAAAACAAGAAAGTTTCTTAATTCAAATGAGCAACTTTCATCAACATTACATTCTTCATAGTTGCATTCCTTTTCTGCTCTGCAGTTGTCATTTAAAAGTTCTCCTGCTCGAACCATATTCGCTCCATTATCGACGGCGTTAGTATAAATCTGAACTAGAGAAATGTCGTAGGATTGCAGATCTTCTTGAATGATACAAATCAGACTACAGGGAATTTCTATATTGCGAACCGAACCTGATTTTTCGAAAATGTGGTCCGGTTCGAGTTCAGGTTCGAGGAGTTAAAAATATTAGAGGTTCGATACCATGGTCCGATTTCGTCGGACCACAAAAGCGAACCGAACCGGTTCTAAGGGTTCGGTTCAGGACCGGTTTTACAGCTGGTAAGAATGGGTAAATTCAATAACGAAATTTTTTTCTGTGCATCGCTTTAGATATTTAATTTTAGACTTATGTTATTATTGACTATCCTTTTAATGTGATCAAACTAAACTTTAGTTGTCGGATAAAGTTAATCACAACAGAAGTATTTGGAGGCTGGACCATGATTTACTTTCAAAATTGAAATTGAACGGTGCTTTCAAGGCGCTGCTGATGCTCTTTCTAATTAGGATTCTAGATTACAATAAATAAATCAAATATGGGCATTTCCACGGTATGAACGTTGTTCGTATGACTTTAGAGTGCGGAAAAATATAGAAGACAACAAGAACTTTTTGATTTTGTTTCTATATTTTTGGTAGAATTTTGAATTATTTATATTAAAATAACTTTTAAAAAAATCATGAGATTTATCACGCGACAAAAATGGAAGTCGTTTTTGACTGCATCTAAAAAAATTCATAAATCTGCGAAAGTTAAATAAAAATGTTGAAGCAGTTAAGTTTTAAATAAATTGGAATAATGCAGCTTTTTATTGAGTGCATTCATATTCAATTATTTACATTAGTTTTGTTTTTATAAGCTTTAATATTATGAAGAACGCGACATTTAGCACGCGACATCTAAAAAAAGCTAACAGTGAAATGGACATATCTTCAGTATTCAGGCCAATTTTCTTATAGTAAAGAATCAGAAACGCTGTACATACATTTTAGTATTTATTTTGATTTTTGTTTTCAATGTTATGTTAAGAAAAATCATTTTTTAAAAACAATTTTTTTATTCCCGTTGAACCTTTTGTGGAAATGCCCATATTCGAAAAGTAAGTGCAATTATGGACTTATTCTCAAGTCGCAGATTAATTTTGCTGAAGCTAAGCCAGCAAACTGACTGGATCTTACAAGTGTATTGGTGTGGGTTTCAAAAGTGTGATGTTTGTTTATGTATACAGAAATCCTATATAATCCCAGATATCCCCACCTAAATAAATTCCAAACGATGTCAAAAGTTGGTTAGATCCAATAATTTCAATTCAATCCCAGAATTCTTGTCTTGATCCCAACTTTGGCTCGGAAGGCTTGTCTTTAACTCAATATAGCTTTATTTCAACAACTCTCAGGATAAATTTGATCTTGTTAGTCGAGCTCGATTTGATTACTCAGTCGGAAATCAAGAAAATCCGACATTGACTTAATTTTGAAATTCGTACTTGATTTGATCTCAAAATCGGCTTAAAATTGAGCTGGATATTCAACTATATTCAATCCCAAAAAGGATTGCTGCAAAATAAGCCTAAGATTGAGTTGAGCTCGATATGTAAACTCTTTGACCCCAAAAAAAGCATTCCACTTAAACTCCTTGCTAGATTTTTAACGACCTTTTCGAGTTTCAAACTAGTCTCGAGGTCAGTCATTTACATATAACTGTTGAAACCACAATGGAGGCTGGTCGCTGGTTTTAAAGAACGCTTCTATCTTCAATAGACTTGGCCAACATGTGCAAAGTGCTTTAACTGGTAGGGAATTTCATTCATTAGTGCAAAAAACCCCTAAGTAAAATTTGTGTATGTGTGAGTACCCATTTAGCCTGACTGTATTAGTGAGAGAAATTTTCTCCCTCAGTTTCGAACTTGCTTTCGTTTTCTTTTTCGTGTGTCCGTACTAACTTGAACCTGGAGGCAGGATCAATTGATTTCCAAGTACGTATCCGTACTCAAAGTGAGCCTTAACGGATTGATACAAGAATATAAGGATTGTTCCCATCGTTTCGTGTTTGTTTAAAGTAGAATCAAGTTCGACTCGCACTTGAAATTTTAATCGGAGGGTGAAGATCAAATCAATTTTTGAGATATTTTAGCTCGCCTTTTTTTCAGTGTATACGCCTGAAATACCGGTGTTCTGATAAGAGACTTAAGAGCTGCTCAGCCAGAAAGGCTTAATAGTCTTTGAATCGAGTACATATATTGTTGTGCGAAGGTTCTCTTGCTATGATGATCGTGTTATGCAACAGCTTACCTTGCAATGAAGAGTCCTAATGGAATTCAATTCGAATCTTACTTTATGAAAGCTTTCACATGTACACTGCCTTGTGACACTCTAGCGTCTATCCTTCTTTAAGTAAAAAGAGAAGGTCCTGTCTGTGTGAAAGCTTCTCACAAGGGCAGGAGTAGGTTTTTAATTGTGCAAAAGAAACCAGCCTCTGTCAAAGGCTACTCTTTGCCTGACAGCCATAGAAAACGAAGCGTGTCACATGAGATTCTCTGCATCCAACTAAAATGAAGGTTTCCTGAAGCCTACCTAATTCAGTTTCAGAACACGGGACAGCAGACAAACTTCCGAAGATTTTCTACTTCAAAGACAGGGGCCATAGCATTTCACCTGCTTAGGTCTCTTCCCGTCCTTTGGATCATTAAGACTTTAGGCTTTTTCCATTCAGCTTTATAAACAAATACCCGAAAGAGCATCGCTTTAACTGGAAACGCCATCCTCCTCTGCACCTTTTCATTATTGAGATCCTTTATTTGAGCCTGCAGCTTTTCCTGGCCGATTGCTCGCTCCTTTAACTTGGCCAATTGCCTGTATCTTAACTGAGGTATCCACAAGAGCTTCTTCTAATAGAACAAATTGGGCAGGCCTATTTATTGACCAGAGCTGCAATCAGTTCACTTGCATTCCAAAGTCCTTTTCCTAATTGTTTTCTGTGGTCTCTACCTCAATGGACTACGCTTAATTAAGGCCATATGGACCTTGGTTTACTCCTTAGGCAACAGTTTTGCGAGAACTACATAAACCGACGGACATTAATTTCCATTACAATTGCACAAATGTCACATTAGACGCTATCAAAGCGCAATTTGCAGCGTCTACTAAATCAATAAGCCAAACTTGGCAACCTAACGGATACGCACAGGCAAAGGCACGCACACACCGAGCTACAGATACAAATGCGTACGTACATACATATGCTTGTACATATTCACTTGTAACTGGGCAACATATTTGGGCATGGCAAAGGCACTTTGCATGGAAACCTTCATGCAAATATAATAAATTGTAACGCGCTTTACATTAACATTTACATAATTACAATTAATCGGTGACATTACGACTGCATGTGTGCGTGTGTGTGCGTGTGTGGGTGGGTGTATACCTACTCCTCCAATCCCGTCACTAGTTTATGCCCCAATCAATATTAATAACTTTGGCTCTGGCTAAAGTTTGTCCCACCAACCGATAATGGACAATTTGGCGCGCCAACGGAGGCCTCCTACATGGCAATGTTTGGATGTTTGGCTTTTGGTGGCATAAACTGTGCCATTTACGGATTTGTGTGACTTCCGCCCACCTTCGCTGGGCTTGCAGCAATTGTGGGGAGGCAACAAGATGTCAAATTGTCAGCACACCCCGCCCGGTCTACCCATCTAAGTATATACATAGCTAGTTTATTTGCAATTATGCCAACTGCCAGCTGCCTGTACATTATGCTTGTCATAATTTTGCATCAGGTGGAGAAGCTTTGGCTGTGCGGGTTGGAGGGGGTTAACAAAGTTCACGGCAGATACGCAATCTGATTATCAATTATTGAAGCAAACTACCGAACCGGGCTACACGGGACGGCCCGACTATGGCCCGAGTGTGTGACAGGAAGTGCATAAATATTTTATCAAGTGTTTTGACTGTGTTTGGTTAATTTGCTGTTATTGTTAAGTGATTAAAATTGATTGCCAGAGAAGTTTAAAGGACCTCGAAAAGGGGGTGGCTTAAGGAAAGAATTTAAAGGCGGATAAAGTGGGCTCAAAAAGTAAGTTTTCGAAGCTTAAAAGGAGCTTGTTGTTTTTTGAAATAACATTTTGTGGAAGAAGGAGTCAGCGTGTTGGGAAGAAGGCTTCGATAGAGGCCTCGTTCTGATTTACTTGCAGATTAGGTTCAACTTTGCAAGGTTACTTTGAAAAGTTCTCGTCAAAATTGGAAACAGTTTCTACTAGAGATGACAATAACGTATCGATATTTTTGTTTGACGATATGCGACATTTTTGTTGGCCAATTCTTTAGGAACTAATTAAGATTTTAGTATAACTTGATTCTAAAATAATTCTATCCGGTTTATTAGAGTAATCCAAGGTTTGGAAATGTTCCCTCGGGAGCCGCAGATCGAAAGCCGGAATAAACGAAAGGCATTCAGCTCTTAACTCTCTACTCTTGACTCTTAGCTCTTGGCTCTAAGCTGAGAGCTGGATCTTGAGTCAGAGCTTGACTCTCGCTCTGGGCTGTGAACAACAGTTCTCAGTTTAGGCTACTAACTGGTAATCAGCGAACCAAGATGTTAAGGCTCCAACCATAATGCTGAGAGCTTTGGATCGCAGCTCAGAGCTAAGTGCAGTTACTCACAAGCCAACTGCTCGCGATTAGCTCGCGGCGCTGAAAATCCAGTGCTGTTGCTACCGGATCTCCAGCTGTTTTCCATTTTGTTGAGGAGGAGAGGACCAAAATATTTTTATACTCCGTACCGAAGGTACATAGAGTATAATAAGTTTGTGCTAAAGTATGTAACAGGGAGAAGGAATCACTTCCGACCCTATAAAGTATTCTTGATCAGCATCAACAGCCGAGTCGATATAGCCATGTCCGTCTGTCCGTCCGTCCGTCCGTCCGTCCGTCCGTTCTCTGTATGAACACCTAGATCTCAGAGATGGTAGGTTTGACATGTATGGGACAAATGTTTCTTATACTTGCAGGCAGATCAAGTTTATGTTCAATTTTTGCCACGCCTCCGCCCGCCCCCCGCAATTTTGAAAAAACGTCATATCTCCCACAGTTTTGTAGATAGATGATTTGTACCTTCTAGAGAGTTAGCATTAGCAATATGTAACAATTTGCCGAAGAAATGATAAAGATCGGATGAGCGGTTCTCGTTATGAGCGAATGAACGCCCCCTCACCACACACAACCAACGCGCATGGATCTAGATAGAGAGAGAGAGAGAGAGAGGAAGAGAGAGAGAGAGAGGAGAGAGAGAGAGAGAGAGGGGGAGAGAAAGAAACTCAAAGATGAGCGCAGCAGCAGCTCTGCATTTATCTCTTACTCTAGGTACAGAGTATAAATATAGTCGGGCTTGGACCGACTTTCTCACTTGTTTTGAATAGACCTGGTTCAACTTTAGGAACTAACATTTGAGGTTCAAGGTTTTTGTTTTACTTTGGTTCTGCCAACAGTTTACTTAAATATTAAGGTTTCAATAAAATAGTAGTTTATAAAATATTCGATGAATATTTGTAATCAGTATTGCCAAATCAGCTTTTTTTTCCGTCATTTCTAGCTAACGGTAACCGTTACCCGTGGAGTAAAAAGGGTATACTAAGGTCGTGCAAATGTATGTAACATCATTCCCGTTCGAATCATTTCCGACCACATAATGTATATACATATATTCTTGATTAGCATCAACAGCCGAGTTGACTTAGCATTGTCCGTCTGTCCGTCCGTCTGTATGAACACCTAGATCTCGGAGACTATAAAAGCTATAGCCACCAAACTTGACATGTATGTAGACTCCATTGTCTGCACGCAGATCAAGTTTGATTCAAATTTTTGCCACGCCCACCTCCTGCCCCCACAAAAAAAATGTTGAATAATTCCACATTTTTAAGGATATCGCGTTCAAATTTTAAACTTAAATTTATATTAGCAATACCTATAATCCCTGAAATTTCCATCAAGATCAGATAATAAATAGCAGAGTTAAAAAATGTTGCATACTTTTCGGATGTTCACCCTCAGGAACGCAGGAACGCTGTTAAACATTACTTTTCATAAGTAACGGGTATATCGAAGTCGGTTAGAGCCGACTTTAACTTACGCTCTCGTTTCAAATAGTCTTGCGGGAAATTCTGGCTTTTTATACCCTTGAGATGGTACATTGAATATATCCGATGTTTGTAACGCACAGGAGGAAGCATCTTGGACCAAAAAAATTATTCTTGATCAGCATGAGATGAGCATGCCGAATTTATCTCCGTCCGTCTGGGAGCAATGGCGGATCAAGAAATTGGGGGGGGGGGAGGGGGACACATAAAATCACAAGATCACAAAAGCTCTTGTCAGAATTGGGAAGGCCATATTACGACCCCAATTCCAAATTTCACAAACACAAAGCGCCGCATCCAATTTTTTTTAAATCGCACGTGAAAAAGAATTTATAAGTGAGTATCCACATACTGCTCAAACAATAAACATTGAAAAACTTTGCAGGATGTGTAGGGTATATTTTTAAAATTTTACCTTTAAGTATAACAATATTTTCAAATCAAAAAACGCCGTACACGTGACTTAGACCATATTTGTACATTAATTTGGTTAGCTTTATGAATTTGGAAATGCTGCTGTATTTAAGCTTTGTGGTTAAGTTGTAATTTTTTTATTTTTCTTACATATTTGACGAAAAGAATTCACATATTTTAGTACAAAAAACCTGCAAATTTAAAAGACTTAATGAAAAAGGAACCCAAGGATTACCGCCTCGACTTTGTTGTATAATATTTAATTCTTTATAATTCGCAGCCCATCGATAACATTTTTTCCAAAAATTTTTGTTCAGAACGGTCGTATACCAAATATTTACTAATTTCTTTAAGATGCTTTATTCTCAGTATAGTATTTTGCTATTAATATTTAACATGGAAGGTTAAAAAGCGTCATAACCCCTGTGCGTAAGCTGTTGTTTTTTTGACGATCATATAAATGAGGAATTTTCAACTCAAGTGACATTTCGTCTGCAACTTTCTTGATTATTTTCAAAACATACATCGAAAGATTATTTTTTTTCTTGTTTCAAGTAACAATTCGATCACATTGGCGACGTGAGCACAGGCTGATGAAATCTGAAGTTCTGGAGCCTGAGTCCTCAGAATTGCAGCATTGACGGCAGTAAAAACATGCAAAGAGATCAGAAACTCGGTTTTTTCAATTATGATGATGTCTCGCTGTCTCTATCATTCTTAAAGTTTACTAATGCTCTAATAATGTAAAGCAGCATTTCAGCGAGTTTGTACACTCATTCACGTGCATACATACAATCGTTCTCATCAATTACCGCTTAGTGACGCAAGGTGAAGAGAATATAGGAATCGATTAGAATCTCGGAAACTGTTGCCACGTTTAGAATAGCGGGTAATCAAAATTAGTTTAAATATTTCACCGCATTTTCAACGACCGGTCGTAATATTTTAACCCATACTCCAACGTTCTCCGTTTGTAGATACTTTTGCTGATGCCTTTTCGATCTAAATATTTGCATTTTTTCTAAAATTCTTAATTCCCTTGGCCTATGGGTCTTCTTTTATAAATCGAACATGTAGAAATTTTTCGCTTACTAAAAAAAACCGACATGAGAGACAACATTATCTTATTTGCCCAATATTTTTATAAATAATTTCAAAATTCGTCAAAAACGAAAAATGGAAAAAAAGGTTTTAAAAACGTGTTAAGGTTTGGTTCATCGGGACAGATTTCGTTGATATTGCGAAATATTTTATCTGTAGCTACTCAAATTATTTAATAATATTAGGATTGTTGCTGTGCTTATTTATAATTTTTTCTCAGTGTGAAGCACCATTGATGTGGCTTCTAGCAAAACAATTTATTTTCTAGATCTAACTTAAATTTTTGGTGTTTTCAAAGATGGAGACTTTTATAGTTCTGCCAGTTATGAATTTTTGAAAGTAATAAACAACCAAAAAGCTGCCCTTAAAGAATGCGTTGCCACTCAGTCAGTTTCAAAGCTCTACGACTGAAACTTGGTAAGTGGGCTTAGATATCAAGCTTTTCAAAAATGTCAACATCAGACAGATCGGGAGTCCATATATAGCTGCCATACGAATGTTATGATTTTTTGCATTTTGTTGTGGATTAGGGTGACCAGAGTTTTGAAAGTATATTATACCACAACCAAATTCAGCATTTCTATGGCAGCTATATGATATAGATGTCCGATCTGTGTGATGTTGGTAATTTTGAAAAGCTTGATAAATATAAAGCACAATTGCCAAGTTTCAATCACATGACTTTAAAACTGACTACGTGAGAAATTTTATTTAAGGGCATCTTTTTATTTGTTTATAACTTCAAAAATTCATAACTTTTAAACCATAAAAGTCTCCATCTTTTGAAAACACCAAAATTTAAAGTTATATTTAGGCAATTAATTGTTTATCCTTAGAAGCTATATCATGGTGGTTAACACTTAGAAAAATTATAAATAATTTTTAGCAACAATTACTTAATATTATTAAATAATAAAAATAATCATAAAATTATAATTTGAGTAGATACAGTAAAACACTTTTATTCATTTCTTGGTATTGTGACGATTTTCCTCATTTTTTTTTTTTAAATTGTTTATAAAATTAACAAAAATTTAAAATGTGCAAAACCGCAAATTTTTTAAAAAAAATAAAAATTTTTCGGTTTTTTTTTTTTAATAAAAATTTTTTTTATTAAAGAATGACCTATATATGGGGTAAATTAAGAGATTTGTTCTTCTTAAGGGGGGCTGCTAGGTGTGTTAAAAAGAAAAGTTAGTGAGCAACTGAATAAGTGAATAACTAAGCTACCAATTGAACAACAGAACAAAGTTACTCAAACTATGGTTATTTTTCTTCTTTATTGTCCCGATTAAAAAAATAAACAAAAAAAAAAAAAGTGGGGGGGGGGGGTTTTTGTTTTGTACGAGCCGGCTCCAGTTGTTCACACCAAGCTAGGCAATGTCTTCTTTACTGCAGCTTTATCATTCTCACTTTATTCATTCACAAAAAAGTGAGCAACTGGCTATGTTTACTCAAATAAGCAAAGCCCATAGCAACCCTGTTATAATTTAAACTTTTCAAACGGTTGATTTGATAAACTCAACAGTTTATTTTGGATGCAGCTCGGTCAGTAAATAAAACTCGAATTCTAAGTTTCATCCAATATCGCTAAATTCAAACCTCTGATGCTCTTCAAATTAAGCCAAATCCTTTTTTTAATTCTATGAACAATCTATCTCCTGCTTCATTAAACCGGTTCATTTCATTCATCAACTGAATCAACTACCAAAGGCTTGCTCAGGATTGTGCGTAAGCAGCAAGTTTTAGTGCCTTGCCCCGGTACCCCAGCTCGAGCTTGGCCATTAAGGAAATCATAAAGTGCATAAAATCACAAAGCAAATTGCTCAAGAAACAGGCACAATATGCGCTCGCAGTTGGAATCGTCAAGCAGACAAAGAAAACACACAAAGACCAAAACATAGTAGACGACACTTTCCAGCTTAAGCCAATGGCCGCGTTTGGTTTGAATGCCGCGGATGAAGTGGGGAGAGGATAAGGTTAATGTTAATGCTGGGCTCTGGCTCTGGCGAAAATATTTTGATGTATTCATGGAAACATTTTATGCATGTTAAGTAACAGACAAATCGACGGAAACTTATGCTGAGCGGGGTGGGCCATTCGACTTATTAATAATTTACGTGGTAATATTTCTGGGTCCCCCCGCCCCGCTTCTTCAGACCCCTCTATTGCGTGAAACAAAGCAAAGGCCAAAACGGAATGGAGGAAAACATAAGACGTGCAAGTGGAAGGTGGAAAAGTGGCCAGACAACGCATATGAATTGGAAACTAATCGTGGAATATGGAGAATGGAATGGGAGACATGGGTGATTATTATGCACATCACACTAATCATTATCTCTAGGGCTGTCGGATTCGCTGCTAGACAGAGTCAGCTACATTAGCAGGTTGTATATAAAGATGAGTATATGATTTGTACACGGAGAGAAAAGAACAGTATGTTGGGAATGATTTGATCTGAGTAGAAAATTTCCTTTTTTTGGAAGAGTATTTTAAACTTAGAGTAGTTCGGAAAACCATCAATATTACGCTGGCTCTAGGTCCCATTATGTTTGCACATAACTTCAAAAAGCAGAAACACAACACACCACAAAGGAGGCTAGTTGGTCATACAGCTGTTTCATTGGTTTCTCTACCAAATCATCAGTGACCTTTGCCTACATGTACTAGCCCCAACGACTCTTACTCCAAGCCGGAACTGTCATAATCGTTTGGGAATTCCTAAACGACTTGACAGCAAATCCGCATAAAACAGTGCTGGCGCCATTACCTTTGCGACTGTGTGTGTTCCCCAATCTTGGCTTGCTAAGTTAGTGAGAGAGATTTCCTCTCGGCTTCTAACACAGTAACCAATAGTTTGAGTACAGAGTAGCATTCAAACCGGGGTTTTTGTTTGCTATAAATGAAACTATTTCTGTTTAGTTTCAGCAACGACGCAGTGCCTGGCGTTTTTTACACAGCGGAATATTGATGGTTTGATTATCATAAAGGTCGTTAAAGCACACACATGCGTAGTTCGGAAAATATAAAGAACACTTCGGCTATCTGGTGTACAAACAAAGATTTAAAGCATTTTTTCTCCAAGTACAAATTCATTTTTCAAAGTATTGTCCATCGCTAGCCACTCTTTTTCCCATCTTTCTGGCAATTTTCGGATACCATCTCGAAAAAACGATGCGTCTTTTAAGGCGATCCTCAAGGACATGCGTCATCGACGGAAACATATAGCGGCGGGTGGGGTAGGATTGGACTTCCCATTTCAGCATTTCTAGGTATGTTTTGACAGGCTGCGCAACATGTGGCCGAGCGTTGTCATGTTGCAAAATTACCTTGTCGTGCCTTTGCTCGTATTCTGGTCGTTTTTGCTTCAATGCCCTGTGATGCATTCACTCGGTTGTAGCAGCTCATAGCACACCACGCCCAATTGGTTCCACCAAATGGATATTCGGTAAGAGCTTATAGGGGATGGCTGCAGGCATCTATGAATGATGATGGGATGAGCTCGCCTTGGTCATCTCCTGTCTATAACGTTTGTATGTCCTATTGAAAACACATTAGTTAAACGTTGACTTAAACTTTATTAAGGAAAAAGGGCGCGAGCTGCGCATGATATTTGTAGCGTGTCTTCGGTCGTAGTGTGACCGTGTAGCGATATCCTGAAAAAGTTAAAAGCGCCGGCAGGAGCGAGTTGCCGAGTGTGTGGACTGGTTGCCACAAGGTGCCAACCTTTGCTTTTAGCTTTATCGGAGGAAACCCATTTCTTTTTGCCGAAAAGTAAACTTTCATGCAAATTTTGATTTGTTGGCACAAAAAACAATATTCAGAGCACCCAAAAACTATGTTGTTTACACTTCATAGAAACGACACAAGATGAATAATAAAGCCAAATGATGAGGCTTCACAACGAAGTAGGTTGCTACATTGTTCGACTAGGCTTAAGACTAGTGCCTCCATCTGTTACAAATCCTTTAAAAGTTGTTTGTACCTGACTTCTTTGCAAATGAGGATTATATTAGAAACAAAAGCCACAACCTAACCAAAGATCAAAATGATCTCTATAAATATAAAAGAGAGTGTCCTGACTGATTCACTGATGGATTGGCAATCATATAAATAGAAAGCTGAAATTTGGACAGGAGTTTCTGTTAGTGGTTAAAGTGCGTACTAAGACGTGGGTTTGGTAAATTCCACCCGGAAAAGTCGAAAAAGCGACGGAAAAGTTTGTATGGGAAAAATGTTATTTTTCATCCGATTGACTTGAAACTTGGTTTGTATGCAAAGTACGCGAAATAATTCGACACGTGTTTTCCCGATTTTAAAAAATCAGCCCACGAGGAAAATGGCTGGAAATTTCTGCATGAAAAAAACTATTTTTCATCCGATTGGCTTCAAACTCGGTTTGTTAGGATAGAATACGAAATAGTTTTAAATGCGATTTTCCGATGTTGAAAAATTTGACCAAACGGTCGGAAAATTGCCGGAAAATTTCTGCATGAAAACAACTATTTTTCATCCGATCGGCTTGAAACTAGGTTTGTAGGGATGGAATACGAAATAAATTGAATTGTGATTTTCTGATGTTGGAAAATTTGGCCCAACGGTGGGAAAACTCCCGGAAAATTCTGCATGAAAAAGAATATTTTTCACCCGATTGGCTTGAAACTCGGTTTTGTAAGGACAGAATACGAAATAATTCGAAATGTGATTTTTCCGATGTCGGAAAATCCGACGTACGGTCGGGAAATTCCCGGAAAATTCACCATGGAAAAAAATATTTTTTATATCTTGAAATTGGGTTTGTGAGGGACAGAACAAAAAAAAATTTTCCGATGTTAAAATTTGACCTGAAGGTCGGAAAATTAACAGCATAAAATATTTTTCATACGATTGGCTTGAAACTCGGTTTGCACCTGGACAGAATTAAAAAAAAAAAAATTTTGACTAGTACGGAGGGCGTTCGAATTTTCCTTCAGCTGTCAAACCTCCATATAAAAAAAATTGCTTAAGGAATTTTTCCTTGCCTCATTCTGATGTTGAGTACGCAGAAAGCCAAGCAATACACACAAGGAATTTTGAGAGTTGCCATATCGACGAACCGTGTGGACTGTATCGAACGGCTGATATTTCTCCCAGAGATATTGTGCAGTCATTTATTCCTTGTGTCAGTTGTCAAAAGGCAAGGCAAAAGAAAAAATAAATGGAGTGCAAGACTAAAAATCGTCTGCAAAATTTTAGTTATGACGACTAAAATGCATTAATTGATGCAGTGAAAAACAAGGCATGTTTGTGGGACATCACAGATGGCAAGCAACTGGACACCGCATTTACAAAATGTGCTTGGGAAGCAGTTGGTGTCCAGTTGCATATAATCACTTCGTGTGGCTGCCTCATACTCCTGCACCAGACAATCAGGATGGAATCTTGCGCAACTTGACATGTTGTTTCACGGCACGCCCAAAGGCATAAATTGAGCCATCTTGCGTTGCAACGATATGGTGCACCCGTGGGATCCTGCTCGCCCTGAAAAATGCCGTCGTCCAGAACGGCAACATGCGAATACAATTCTCTAGTATTGCTCACATTCTTCATTTTAATAGCTAGCACTGCAAATTTAATTGCAACTTCCTTCATGTTTTGCATTGTGCCTCATTTTGTTTAAATCTTTTTAATCAAATCAGCTGGCCAATTTATTTAAATTCTGATTTTCTTTGAGTTTACCTGGTCACACTGCCTTTTACATTCCACAAAAAAGGAATATTAGGCAAATTTCTGGAAGGAAAATTCGGAAACCCCCCCCCAAACTGGTTTTAAAAAAATTTGACCTGGACAATCGGAAAATTGACGGAAAATTCTGAATAGAAAAATTATTTTTCATCCGATTGGCTGGAAATGGAGAATACGAAAAATTTTTAAATGTGTTGTTCCGATGTTGGGAAATTTGACCTGAGTTATATTTTTCATACGATTGGCTTGAAACTCGGTTTGTAAGGGAGAAAAGAAAGAATAAAAAAAATGTGATTTTTGAATGGCGGAAAATCCACCCCAGGCGTGAAAATGCCCGGAAAATTCTCTTTAAATGAAATTCATTTGTGTTTTTATTTTCCGATGTTGGAAATAACGCCGGGATACCCACTGGGAAGTAAATGGGATGTGGGTGGGATTTGAGTGGGATGTTAGTTGTTTCGCAAGTGGGTGGTAAGTGAAAGTGGGTGGAATGTAACGTGAAGTGGGTGGAATGTGGGGGAAGTGGGTGGGATGTGGGAGGGAAGTGGGCTAAGTGGGCGGAAGTGGGATGGATGTGGGTGGGATGTGGGCGTGAAGTGGGCGGGAAGTGGGAGGGATGTGGGTGAGATGTGGGTGGGATGTGGGTGGGATGTGGAAGGGATGTGGGCGGGACGTGGGCGTGAAGTGGGTGGGAAGTGAGTGGGAACTGGGAGGAAGTAGATGGGTGGGATGGAGGTGGGAGTTTGAGGGAAAACCCATCAGCAAATTTCGATTTCTAGGTTCTAAGGGGTATTATTATACCCAATTTTGTTTGGTTCTATACTGTTGAAGTATAATTATAAATATAAGCAAAGGAATAAAAACGGCTGGGAGAATTATTGGTTTATTTCTGTTAGACTTGTGGGTTGGCCATGCAATCCTAGAAATTGAAAAAAGCGTTTTATATAATTTGTGTTGATGGTAGATTCTTGTATACCGCTCTTTTTCTCTCAGTGCATGTATGTTAGTAGGTACACATGTGCCCGTCGCCTCATAATACGCATATAAAAATCTGTTGATATTCATGGCATGTCTTAGTCATCTTTCTTGCTCCTGCTACTGCTGCTGGTAAAACTTTTTCTTTGGCTTAGGCTTTAGGCTTTAAGCACACTTTGCCCGATTTCTTTATTTCCTTCTTTCGGGCCTTGTCCTTGTCGTTAATGGCCATTTCGAAATCAGCACATAAATGACAAATCTCTTGCAAAAATTAATTTAATTTCTTTACCTACTGGAAACATAAATATTAACACTTGACAATCATTTGGCTGTGCACTTCATTGCTTCAAGTAAATAGCCCACAAAAATAAAAGAAAAGTTTCTCAACTCTCTAGACAAGTTTTCTGTTTGCACATCTTTGACAATTTCAGAATGCTTAGCATGCAAATAGGCGCATCGACACAGCATCATGTGAGGCATACAAACAGATGACAATAACGAGGGACGGAAAAGACAAGCACAAGACGAGGGAAGCTAAGGTTACAAACAGTTCTTAACTAGGATGCGGCTACTTTGCTTTGTTTTTTGCTTCAGAGAAGACCAAGACGGTTCCATCTAACTTCACATGTCCCATAATCTGTGTGGATTTATTCATAAATTAAGTATTGAACAGAGTTGAGCCAAAAAAAAAAGTTTTAAATGCTTTGTGGTTATCGAGCGAGTGAGTTGATGAGTTTTCTGCTTGTTTGCAGTTGACATTTGGTCAGTTCGCAAAATGCAAATTTAATCACCGGGTAATTGATATTATATTTATTTATTATTGCTAGCCATTAAACCGATTTAAAACACAATCTTTTACTCTTTGAAAATGGCTTAGGCCTTTATAGATTTATACACAAATTGGTTTCCACCCAGCTTAGAACCATTTAAGCTGCTGTTGTCCCATTGTTATAGATTAATGAACTATTTAATTATTAATGCCGAATGCCATTTAATTAAAAGCAAACATTCTTTATACTGAAAAGCCATTAAAAATATGTCATTATGCATTTAATAATTTTAAATAAATACTCATAAATGTTATTGCACAAAGAGGATTTGTATGCAATTTGCACTTTAACAGCGGCCCAGAAGATATGCCATTGAATTTATGATTAAAGTATACCCCACCACTCCTGCTGCCCGTTATCAAATTTGCATATTTTTCTCCGGCTGCGGCTGTCATTTTAATAAAAAAATATTTGTTTAATTCCGGCTTGTCTGTACCCAGCTTGCTTATAAAATTAATTTTAAATTAAACAATTTTAATTATTATTCAATAATCAACAAACGCTTTGGTCAGCGCAGCAGGAGGAGGTGGGAACCAGGAGGCTTTTGTCAATGTTGTCGCAGACTTTCAACAGTGCAAACATTTGTTTAAGCCATCCCCAATCCACAGTCCTCCATCCATATATATACCCTGGCTGGCAATTATTTAATTGCTGTCTCTACTGGCGGGCTTGATGTTAGCAACAATTTGTTAAAAGTTATTGCAATTGTTGCTGTTGTTGACAGCATTTTGTCTCAACTTGGACAGCCAAACTTTGTTGCCGGCTGCTGCTGCTGTTAGTGCTGATTCAATTACAACAATAAACTAAGAAACGAGTCACTAAGAAGTCGAAGCATTTCTACACTTGAACGGGATAAGCGGCATTCATTAAAAATTATGGACTTTAATTATGAACATATTTTAGCGAATTATTAAATATCATTTGTGCGTTTTAATTAAGCAAATCAAGCTAAGCATCGAATTAAAAAACTAGAATGAAACCAAAATCAATAGAAACGAATCAGAGTCCTGCACCGATAGCACCTATTAGCTTGTTCCTTCGATTAGCAACTGCCAAACCGTTACCACAAAGTGAACAAACCCGTTTAAAAGTGGTTCAGAGACTTATAACAGAAGTAGAAAGACAATGAATTTGAAATTTAGACTTAGATATTGAAAAGTTTTTCAAGGTCATATCTTAGAAATTATTTGAGCAATGAGCCTGAAAATTGGTTATTTTTTTTTTTGGTTATTGTAGCTTTCCCCCCCAGCTGTCTAAGTCGTCGGATTTGCGGATGACGTGGCGATGGTTGCAAAGGAGTTAGCACAGGCAGAGTCGCTATGCAACCAGGCAATAGTGAAGACGATGGAATGGCTCATATCGATGGGGCTAGAGCTGGCACCTCAAGACTGAAGCAGTGCTGATAACACTGTGCAACACTAAAAAGTTGATACGGTCGAGACCAAAAAATTCTGAAAGGGTATGATGGTAGTACAAAAACCTTCGCTGGGTTTGGTCTGGTTAGCTGCCGTTTTATATTTATTGCACTTTGAAGTTTTCGGCTTTTGATTTGCATTTGCAACTCCATATCTCGTAAACTATTTGGAATTTCGCTTTGACGTCTTAAAGGAAGTTGATGCTTTTGACTTGGTTTACAAAACATTTCTAAGTAGCAAGTCACAATAGTCACATCTTTAAGCTCAAAATTACAAAAATGTCGTAAAATCATCGTGTTTTCCCCACATTTTGTATTGTTTTATAACTTTGTGTTGAAAACTGTAACGAATTTGACTGAGCAATGAAGGACAAAAACGTAGCTTAGACTTACATAAACAAACGGTTGAAACATACCAACTTCATTCGATTGGTCCTTCATATAGTTATGGGCCCTAAAGCATGTATAATTTTAACCAAAACTCGAAGAGCTACAGTCTTTGGTAGCAATTGGCTGACACAATCAATAATTTCGCTTGTTTTGTATTATATCAATAAAATAGAGAAATAATATAACTTAAAAATTGTAACTAAAGAAATTTATTTTTTTCTTCTTTCTCCCCCTCTTTCAAAAAAGGTAAGGATTTCTGAATTTTAAAGTTCATATTGGGGGCTTTGGAGTTGCTTAGAGTTTGAGTAAAATTGTGATAAATGGTCAGAAGAAGAAAAAGTGCTTTATTTTTAAATAAAAATCGACGAGAGGAGATCAAGTTGTAGTTTGATGTTTTAGAAATTCATTACAGTATGATTTAAAACACAATGCTTAATTTGGAAACACGTCGTTAAGGCAGGGATGTCGAAAGATTTCTGAACTAAAAGACGGGAGGTGTTAAACAGGAAAATTTTGAGTTTAATAAAGCACTTTTGATTATAAAGAATGTAAAGGATAAGCGTCAAACAGCATTAAACATAAGGGGTTTTGTCAATTACATAGTTTGAAGTTGATGTGATATTGAAGAAGCTTTTAGAGGAAGTAGCGTGGCCTTGTTTGTTTATGAAGTTGAAACACGATTAGAAAAAAGAGTTTGCAGTACATAAGAGAGAGTTACCAGATGTTTTCAGTTTGGTTGTGCGTGGGTGGGAGGGGGGTGAGGGGGTGTGATCATAATTTGCTCATAAGAGAAACGCCACGATTTTAATTTGGGAATTGATAAAAAGACTAACAACCAAAAAAAAGTGAGATATGACGTTTTTTCAAAATTACGGTACAGATAAAAAAATTTGCACTTAATTTTAACGGGACCCAGTACATATTGTTGTTGGCCAGTCCAGTATAGCATTTCCTCATACTTGATTTTTTCCTAACACCCCCAAAATCTGAAGTTATGGGCCAAACATCGCTTTTTGCTATTTTACCTCAAATCAATAGATATAACTCGCGAATGAACCGTCCGATTGTTCATGACTTTATCAATTCCGATAGCGACGAGAGGAATCTAAAACAACTTAATCAATGGTTTGACTAATTAAACGCGATGGCTAAGAAATGCGGCTTACAGATCTGGCATTTTCCACTTTTTTGAGAAATTCGGTACTTTGGCCATCACTGGTTTAACTATTTTATTCTATGCAATTTTTTCTTTAATTTTATTATAAAAGCCCATTAAATTCTCCGTTGAACGTTTGTTGTCCCAATGAATTTGGATACCGTTTGTCGAAGTTATGCGCGTTTTTCTGAGTACACATCGACAATCTAGTATTTTTTTTTAGTATGTCAACATATTTATGTTTGCTTTAACATTCGTGTCCCTAAAAGTAAACTCAGTTTTGATTGGCGCCAGATTCAAATAATCTTTTTAAATACATAAAAAGCAAATATATATAACCTTTCATGTTTCACAATTTTTGGGCAAATATTAACGCTCTCCAATAATGTTACATATTGAGCCAAAATAAGCTATTTTGTACAAACAGCAAAAACCCCCCTGATAAGCGAGTCAAAGTCGCCGACATTGCATTTAATGCGCTGTCTGCTTATGCGGGCTGACGTCGACACGCTTGGACTCAGTTGTTTTAACTCTCTTTAAAGCGAGCTAATTACACTTGTTGCGAAGTCAGCTTGTACAGGTCCTTGCCTCAAAAGGAGGCAATTTATAATGCGCTGAGTCCACCGAGTATTTTATTGCGCATTGATTTTTAGACAGAATAACGGGTCGATGCCCAAGTGGGCTATGCGTTACTGCTTCATATAGAAACCACAGCTAAATTCTCTGCATTTGACCAAATATTCCCACGACTGGCCCGCAGGGCCGGGGCATATTTCGCTATTCACGCCGATGGCCAAGGCTTGCGCCATGAGAGCAATCAGCTTTTCAAAAACCTTAACCGTGCCTGACTTTGCACGGTTCTTGCTGAGCACTGCTCCTTTTTATAAGCGAATTTCAGCTCATTAACAAATAATAATAGCCACTTACATTCTTACAATAGCTCACTTTATCTTAATGCTAGATAAAAGCATTCGGCGACCGTTAATCTTGGCCCAGAAATCGTGAAACATGAAAGGTTATATATATTTGCATTTTAAGTATTTAAAAAGATTATTTGAATCTGGCGCCAATCAAAACTGAGTTTACTTTTAGGGGCACGAATGTTAAAGTAAACATAAATATGTTGACATACTAAAAAAAAAATACTAGATTGTCGATGTGTGCTCAGAAAATCGCACATAACTTCGAAAAACGGTATCCAAATTCATTGGGATGCCACATTGGGCCAGCAACCCGAAATTTTGCTTTTGGCCAAAAGTCCCAATTTTTGTTTGGGAAACTGTATATAACGAAGGTACGCAATGATTTTGAATACATATAGCTATTTTATGGCAAAATTTTGAACCTTTTACCAAAAAGTTTTTGAATGGCACCTTACGTTACGAATCGCATCATCTTTGAAGAAGTACGATCCAATGATGCCACCAGCCCATAAAATGCACCAAACTGTGACTTTTTCTGGATGCATTGGTAGCTCTTGCAATGCTTCTGGCTGATATTCACCCATTGAGCCAAAAATGAGCTTCGTCACTGAACAGAATTTTCGGGAAAAAAGTGGATCTTCGCCCAACTTTCCAAGAGCCCATTTAACAAAAATTCTACGTTGCGGTAGGTCGTTTGGCTTCAATTCTTGCACCAGCTGTATTTTGAAAGGTTTCACACCTAAATCCTTACGCAAAATTGTCCACTTTGTTGAGTAACAGAGGCCCAATTGCTGCGAACAGCGACGAATGGATAATTGATGGTCATCATTAACACTGGCCGATACAGCTGCGAATTTTCTTCAGTTTTGCACTCTACGTAACCGTGTTGTTGCTTTAATGTCCAACAATGTAAATTTGGTGCGAAATTTAGTCACAATATCCCGAATAGCCGCTTCAGTGGGTCGATTAAACTGACCTTAAAATGGAAGAAGCGCGCGTTGAACTTTCTTAACAGAGCACGCAGTTTGATAATGAAATTCAATAATTTGCAAGCGTTGTTCGTTTGTAAGACGATTCATGGTTAAATTATAGACCAAACTGAAGATGTTTGACAGCGAAACAAAACACGAAACGTGCGCGAGCAACTTAACAGTTTGCCAAAAAGATAACAGATAAAAAATCACCCTTTATATAAAAAGAGTAATTAAATGAAGTTTGTTCGTACTCCAAGCTACAACTTCGTACCGTTTACTTGTCCAAATATGTAACGGGTTTCAAGATAAATTTGAAAACTATTAGGAAGTGATAAAAACTGTTATTGTTGGACAACTTTTGTAATTTTTTCGATTTGCTCCAAAGGAATGTTTTGTAGGCCAAGAGCTACAACTTTGCTAAAGAAATAAAAGCAAAATTCAAAATAGTTTACGAGATATGGAATCGTTAACCCTACTCTGAAGCTGAAAAGTTCACAGTGCAATAAAAAGAAAACGGCAGCTAATCAGAGCAAACCCAGACAGGGTTTTTATACTACCATCATACCCTTTCAGAATTTTTTGGTATTTGGGAGTGATGCTGGACACGAGACTGAGCTTTCGCGAGCATTTGGAGTATGCCAATTCAAGGGCAGCTGCAACCACCAGAGCACCATCGAGGCTAATGCTTAACACTAGAGGCCCAAGACAAAACCGAAGAATGCTTCTCACGAGTGGTGCCAGGTCGATAATGCTTTACGCAGCGACTGTCTGGAAGGATGCCCTGCTCATAAAAAGCTACAGGCGTTGCTTCAGCTGTGCGTTTTGAACCGTATCAGATGATGGCGCGCTCGTCATCGCTGGACTGGTGCCTCTGGAAACGGCCATGAGGAAACCCACGGCAAAGGCATCTGCAAAATTACAGAGCCTAGAGACATGGAATCGCGTCTTCCAAATGTTGACCTATACCGGATTTGAGTGTGTGGGTTGGCAGGAAGCACGATCAGGTTAATTTTTACCAGACGCAAATCCTGAGCGGCCACGGCTGCTTCCGCAGCTACCTGCGCCGTTTTGGACACGAACAAAGCGCAATGTGTACCTGGTGCGGGGACACAGAGGAATACTTTTTGACTGTGCCATATTTGCATGGGAAAAGGAGCAAATGAAGGCGTCTCTCGGGAAGCGCATAACGCTGACAAACCTGGTCCCAACAATGCTGGAAAGCAGCCGGAATTGGGAGCTACAAAGCCACTATTCGGCCCAAATCATGGTGGAACTGCGCAGACTAGTGCGCTTGAGAAGTGTTAACGTTGAGTAGCGGAGCATGGGTTTCTGCGAAGCATTGCTTAACGGCCGTACCGCAGGATTAGTAAAAAAGATAAAAACAACATACAGGGTTGCCCATATTCGACGGACCCATCTGGCAACGCCATAACTTTTTGACAAAGATGTCAGATCGCTTAATGACATACCGCGTTTAGCGTCAGTCCAAGCAGATTTTTACCATGGAACAATAAACGCCACGCGAGCGCTTGAAATAGCTGAAATTTACATTCAACAGAACAAGTCAATTGTGAAAACTCAACGAGCTTTTAAAAAATTAAAAATTAAGCCCATTTCACATTGAATGGGACCTTAAATAAGCAAAATTTCCGTATTTACGCCACTGAAACCTGAGGAGATTCAAGAAGTGCTCTTCATGACGAAAAAGTCACAGTTTGGTGCGGCGTTCGGCTTTTTAAACCAACAATGTGTGCACAAATAATAAAAAATTTGACGTTACGAGATATCGAGTTTAAATTTTCAAAAGTGCCTATAAATTAAACAAAAATATTTTAAAAGAAAACACTTGGCCAACGTTTTTCGACAAAAATGAGCTGGGATCTGTGCCGTCAGGAGCTATGGGCCAAAAAAAAAATATTTAATTTTAAATTAAAAATTTAATAAGAGAGAAAAAAATTTTTTTTTTTAATAAAAAATTTAATTTATAAAAAAAGAAAAAACGACATGAAATGGCTTTACAATTTTGGTGAAAAGGAATGACAAGTATTCAATAAAAAAAGAAAAAGAGAGAAAAGTGAGTGTAAGGAGGTGAAGGAGAAAGTAAAGAAAGGGTAAAAAAGTGTTAAAATATAAAAAAAAAAGGGTAAAAAAGAAGAAAAAAGAAAGAGGAATAAAGTAGGAAAAAGAAGAAAAAGAGGAAAAACGTATAAATCAAATGCAAAAAAAAGGGAAGGGGAAAAAAGTAGAAAGAGAAAAAGAAAAGAAGAAAAAAGAAAGTAGATAAAGAAAAAAGAAGAGAAAAAAAAAAATCAGGAAAGGGTAGGAGAAAAAAAGAAGTAAAGAAAAACAAAAATAAAAAAAAAGAAAGGGAGAAGAAAAACGAAAAGAAGTTGGCAGAACGAGGTTAGGATGAAGGGAAGGTCAAAAAGGGGGCGAACGAGAGAGAGGAAATATAATAAAAAGTTATAAAAAAATATTTTTAAAAAAAAAAAAAATAGACAAAAAAAAAAAAAAAGGGAAAAAAATAGAAGAATAGAGTAAGAGGAAAGACGAAAAAGCGTATCAGAACAGTTCGGTTTGAAAACGACGCGCTCGGTTTGCTTTCAGGTTTGAGTTTAAAATGATTTTAATTTCCACTTTAACTGTAAACATTTTGAGTAGGATGCTAAACGATATAAAAAATACATATAAATGATTATTTAAATTTTTGATTTATTTTAATTTATAGCAATATTTTACCTCCACAAATTTTGAAAACGAAACGGTCGATTCGGAATCGGAACAGCAAAATCGATGCGAAACCATCGTTCGGAATCGAACCCAAAGGTGGAGAAGGAAAAAGAAAGAGAGAGGATCCCAAAAAATTAAGAAAGGCAACAGGGCTTTAAATATTTTCTTAGTCAAAATCCTTCTCAAAAAGCCCTTATATTTCAAAAAAAATTAACCCCGGGCCCCCAACCACAAACCACAACACAGGAAAACAGCCAGGGCATTTCCTTCAATAATTATAGAGGTCTTATTTTAAAGTAAATAAAATTACCGCACACAAGTCGCATAACAATCGATTTTCTGAAGAAATTGTTTCCGGGCCGTTTGATGTCGAAAAGTGGTGATTTGGACTGGCCACCGCGTTCGCCCGATTTGACGCCGCCTGACTTCTTCTTGTGGGGATATTTGAAGTCAAAGGTTTACGTTAACAAGCCAAGGACCGTAGAAGAGCTCAAGGACAACATTCGTGAAGAAATAGCCGCTATTCCGGCCGAAATGTTGGCGAAATCGATGGAAAATGCTGCAAAAAGGGCACAATACGCCATCAACGCCAGAGGCGGCCATTTGAGAGATATCATATTCAAAAATTGATGTAAACAAATCTACTTGGAACAAATTAAATGATTAAGATTGCCAACCGCCAAATTTTTATTTTTTTCTTTGATTTTTTAAAAAAAAAACATGGGTCCGTCGAATATGGGCAACCCTGTAAACGCATGTGCGTACATACACACTAACGCAAACTACATCAGCGCCCAGTAGCTAGCGCTTACCCACTGCGGCCACACCAAATGTACGGACTTTATCGCACCAGCATCACCATCTTGTGGTCAACAACATGACCACGGATGGGGTTTCGGATATCGACCACGGCGCCCACGTCTGGGGCCGTTTAGTGAAAGTGATAATTCGAACCTGGTCACACTTAAAGTAGCCAGGGGACACTCTCTTTCTTTTGTTTTATCCAAATTGTTTCATCCGCAAGGATTTCTCCTCCGCTGCCAATTAAGCACACCCCCTTTTGTGCAAGGTATTCCTTAACTCCCAATTAGAAAAGTATAAAATTTCGCACACTTTGTTAGGACCAGAAATCTCAACTTTCTGACATTATCTTACAAATATGCTCAACAAATTTTGTTGAAATAATATTTGAATGCTAATTGAATTTAAAGAAAGAAAAAAAAACTGCTGTCTTGTCTGCCGCTGGCACAAAATTTTGTTTAATTGAAAAAACGATTATTTTATTGCATAAATTAATGGCCCCATTTTTCACCGACTTTCGACAACGCCCACACGCATTGAACAAAACCAAACAAAAAAAACCGTTGAGTTTTAGTGGTTGGATCTTTAATTCAATTATGCAGCCTGCTGCCAAAGGCACAAAGTGGTGCCTGTGCCGTCCTGCCGTCCAAAAAAATATGCAAATATCATTTATGTGCCTGTATATAGTAGGAGGTGAATATGTTTAAAGTAAATGATGCAATTTTTGTAAGGGGCAAAGTTGAAACAATCTTTTTGCTGATTTTGATTCAATTAGCTTGCAGTCTGCACACAAGATTTTTAACAGTAGTTGAGTCTCATTACATATGCCATGCATACATATATTTACGCATAATTTAAAAACCTTTTGAGCTTTGGTTAATGGCCATTCATTAATGACATTTGCAACGCCCCGAGTGGCGGTCGGATACATTGTTGCAGGGAATTTAAACCGAGCAATTGTGAAAATGCTGCAAAGCCACTTTAGTGGCGGGAATTTTGATATGTGTTCACCTGCTGTTGTGGCTGCTTCAGCTGTTATCGCTGCGGATTCGTTACCTTTTGTGGCTGGCACTGCCTGCAAGCGTTGCTTCCTGCCGCTCTGTCTGTGCTGGTGGCTGTCTGAGATGGGCGCCTGTGCACACACACACACAGGCGAAATGAATAGACTTTAGTGGCTGCTTATGTCTCGGACCGTTTAACGGCTTAAAGCCAGCTTAAGCCGGAAACGTTTAACGAAATTAATCTACTAAAATTTAAAAAAGGATCTGGACGAATTTCTCAACTCCTGTTCCAGTATCAAAGGTCAGCAACCTGCTTTTGTTTAAACAAACTTTTCATTGTATTGTTTTTGAGGTCGTGTTGCCAGGACTCGCTTTCCGCTTGCTACCAGGCGCAGTCAGCCATGTGACATGCCGAGTCGGTCATTATTTCGCACTTTTGTTGCCGTTGCGGAAATTTCACAGTGGCGACACAACACGTGCTGCTGCTGCTGCTGCACCACCACCAACAGTTCCAGACAAGCTGAACAACAACGGCAACAACAAAGGGGAAGTCAGTCAGTCTGTTGGGTGGGCACAATAAGGCCACAACAAAGATAACCAAATAAAGAAATGAAGAGCTGGAAATGGAATTTTAATGATATGAAAGCAGTGGCAGGTAAAAGTGCTTAACCCTAGCGTAGTGTAGTACTACGCGGCACTTGAACTTCGTCTGCTTACTACGAGCGGATTTTGGCGCTCTTTTTTATATGGCTTGGGGTTTTTGGCGCAGGCGAAGTGTATTGAAGAGAACCGAGAGAGCGCTCTTGAAGAAAGCCGGCCACAATAGACCATAAAGAAAGGTTAGTACTTACCTTTAGCGTATTGAATGGAGTTTATAAAATCCACTGCCTACTTTTAGGCTCACATTTGGCTGAAACCGCACACACACATGAATGAGCACTTCTAGAGCCATGTGCTTGTTGTGGCCTGTCTCTCTCTTTCTCTCTCTGTTACTCGGTGTTGTTGCCGACACCAAGTGCAACACTCAGCGCAATGACCCGACCGATGTACTCGAACGTTGACTCGTTTCTGCGACAACTTTTGGTGGATGCTGCTTAAAAGATGATGAGGATGCTGATGACGACAACGGGAGCCGATGACGTTGCTGCCTTAACTCGTTGCACATCGTTCGCTCGCTCGCTCTCTCTCTCTATCGCACTTTTTGCGGAAACTTCAACTCACCGCAAAATGTTCGAAATGAGCAGCCAAATTGCGAGTTCCTTCCTTAATTGCGCACAGGGAGTAACCTCCACGGCTTTATGGTTTTTTGGTTTCGAGAACACTTCGTTAATGGTGGAGTGCTCTTTAGTTGCAGTACATCCTGTATCCTGTATAACAGTTTCTCTCTTTTTGTAGTCTCGCTCTTATACTGGCTTTTATGGCACGCACTCTGGTGACGTCATGGGTTATCCTGGTAGTTGTTATTGCTGATTCGCCAGCCGGCAATGTAAACAAAACATAAAATACATGAATGGGTGAGTGAGTTGAGTGGGTGGCCATTGGGCTGTGACTTCCGAGTGTGTGTGTGTGTGTGTGTGTGGAGTGTGGTGCGAATTTTTGGCTGTGCGTGTGCGCTGCGCTTGATGAATGAAAATATTGCTATTGCATTCGAACAGGACTGACTCCAGCTGTTAAGTCATCTGTTGAGTTGGATTTGAAGCTGAAGCTATAGATCCATGAAATATAAAACATATTTTGTGTCTAAGCCAATACTCAAATATAGATATTGAAATATCAAAATATCAAAATTTCAAAATATCAAAATAAAAATATTGAAATATCAAAATATCAAAATATCAAAATTTCAAAATATCAAAATATCAAAATATCAAAATATCAAAATATCAAAATATCAAAAATACAAAATATCAAATATATCAAAATATCAAAATATCAAAATATCAAAATAAATATCAAAATATCAATATTGAATATATCAAAATATCAAAATATCAAAATATCAAAATATCAAAATATCAAAATATCAAAATTATCAAAATATAAAAATATCAAAATATCAAAATTTAAATATCAAAATATCAAAATATCAAATAAATATCAAAATATCAAAATATCAAAATATCAAAATATCAAAAAATATCAAAATATCAAAATATCAAAATATCAAAATATCAAAATAAAATATCAAAATATCAAAATATCAAAATATTAAGAATATCAAAATATCAAAATATCGTAGTAGTAGTAGTATTTTGATTTATTCATAAATTTTTATAATTTGTGTTAACAAAAAAAAATGCACATAGTGACTTTATTATAAATAAATGCTGGTATCCTTCTGAGCATGGCAATTGAGGCCGTTAGCCCATACTTCCCTTAAGTGGTCCACAATACTCCATTTCCAGTTACTACACTTGACTTCCCCGGTCGTCCCGAGATATCAAATCGTTCACCGGTAATAGTGCGTAAGAGAACCACTCGCAGGGAAATAACTTCATTGATTAACATTAACAGTAATTCAAAAATAAACATTATAATACATAAGTTGAGGTTACAAAATATTCATTAATTGACATTTAACATTATAAAATTCTCTACAAATAAAATTGATACTCCTGTTTAGAAATCCCCTAAAAACTCCTGCCTATATTTTGTGGCCTCCCTCAGATATGAGGTTAGAGAGGGCCAATTGGAACCGTTCATTAGGTCAAGCATTTCCCTTCTCTCTAGAGTCCATTTGTCGAAGTGCAGTAAACGGAGCTCACCTAGTATTGGACATCGCGCCATGAAATGTGCAACATCTTCTCTTTCATCCATATTGCATAGGGTGCATCGGCTTTCCGTCGTTCTGTGTGGCATATAATTTAGTCTGAGCACTTCAGCTCTTGCACGAAAAATAAGCGATATTGCATATGTGTCCACATCATCCCTAAAATAGTTTCTTTCACCTAATTTGTACTCTAGGCGCTTATATGTGCATCGTGTATCACTCTGCCTTGCCTGCCGCTCGAACTCATTTTTTTCTCCATCGTCAATCTTCTGTAACAGTTCCATTTGCCACGCATCCCAAGTTCTGCTGTCATTTGTACATGTACTTATGTTGTGGTCTCCAGCCATACTATCCCATTCATGGAAGAACTGTGATCGGTCTATCAAAAGTTGTTCAACTATGATTTTTGGGAGCCGTGAAGAGTCCATCTGCATAGCTTTGCCTATATATTTAAAGTGCAGCTGAAGGGTGTATTGGAACAGTGTAGGTAGGCCCGTTTCAATGTATAATGCGTAGCTCGGAGTGTTTACAGGCAGATAAAAGATCTTTTTAATGTAGAAACGAAGCAATCGCTCTACATCCTCGAATCGGCAAAATCCCCAGACTGGGGCCGCATAACACATAATTGCCCTGGATGTTGCTAGAAACAGTTTATATTTGGTGCTGTTGTTGACTTTCTTCTTCCCAAGCAGATGTTTCCAGGTGCTATTAATAGCGACTTTGGCGTCTGTCAATTTCTGTGCCAAATGTTTCTTAAATGACATATTGGATGTCAGTAGCACGCCTAGGTATTTGTACTCATTTACTGTTTCTAGCAATACCCCATCTAGTGTCCATTCATCAGCTCTGGCTCTTCGTCCTCTTCCATCCTTTACTATCATTATTTTCGACTTCTCGATATTTATACGAAGACTCCACGTCTGACAGTACCTACTGAGAGCATCAATCATTTCTTGCATCACCTGTGGGCTTTCCGCCAAAAGCACCATGTCGTCGGCATACATGAGAACCTTGATGCGTTGAGATCCAAATTCTACTCCTCCGGGAAGATTCGCAACAATATCATCCACATACAATGCAAATAGTAGTGGACTCAACAAGCATCCCTGCTTTACGCCTAAGTTCGTTTCGAACCATTCGGATAGTTGGTTTCCATCCCATACTGTGGTTTTATTTAGGCTATAAAGGCTTTCTACTATAGCAATAAATTTGGTCGATACTCCAGCATTACTTAGCTTTAAGTAGAGACTGCGCCTGTCGATTGTATCGAACGCCGCTTTGAAATCTACAAAAAAAAGTAAACATTTTCCTTCTTTCGCCCAGGAACTGTTTGGCAATCGACGTCAATGTAAAAATACTGTCTACAGTCGAGTAGCCCTCTCTGAATCCAGCTTGGTATTCTCCTAGAATATCGTGCGTCTTAACCCAGTTTGTTAGGCGCGCTAGCATAACAGATGTAAACACCTTCATCATCGCATTTAGAAAGGATATTCCTCTATAATTCGCTGGTTCCATTTCGTTGCCTTTTTTAAAGATCGGGAAGATTACATTTTTTCGAAAACTGTCAGGGGCAACTCCTGTTTCGAAGATATAATTAAATGCGGTTGCGAGCTGGTTAATAAACAAGGGCGGTGCATTTTTTAGAAATTCGGCGGGAACTCTATCTACACCCGGTGCTTTTTTATTTTTGCTATGTGCGAGGGCTTCTGAAACTTCTGCTGCTTGAATCGATTGATCTAGTGCTGGTATTGTCGAAAATGGGAAAGCAAAAAGGTGTCGAGAGAGGGGGATTTCTGTATATAGTAGGCTTTGAAAGTGCGTTGCCAGACTTTGCGCGCTCACTTTTATTGGTTTCCTTTTATTTGTTCCGTTAATCTGTCTTATAAGATTCCAGAGAGCTTTGCTATCTCTCACGTTGTTCAACGCTACCTCTAGCTGCCGATAGTATTCTGCCTGCGTGCGCTTGCATAGCGACTTGTACTGACTATTTGCTTCGTGGTACTGAACTTTGGCTGCTTGAGTTGCATTTTTGTTGATCGCGCGCAGTAACTTCATCGATTTGCTCCTGGCTGTCTCGCATTCGCTGTTGTACCAAGGCTGTGTTTTTGTGTGTGTAGTTGGTCTGTTCGGCTTCTGCATGAATTTAGCTGCCTTGACGATGCACTCTGTGAGGATTTCAATTGTGGGTATAGTTCCGCGTTCAGTAGCTCTGCTTACAATATTTTCCAAATTTCCCGCGTACCTGCGGGCACCTTTATCTGACCACCGTAACTTTGGCAGAAGCTCGCTTTCCTTTTCCTGCGATTGCCTGTGGTTCCCGATCTCAATATCTACGCTTATTGGCATGTGATCTGAGTATATCTCGCTTTAACTTCCATGTCAATTGCTATTGATGCCATGCGCCGGTAATCAGATTAATAGTCAATTTGTTGAAGTAGCTTGAGCTCTTATGAATGTAAAGCTACCTTCACTGTCGCTGCTTGTTCTACCATTCGTGACCGTCATATTAAATGTCTCGCACAATTATATTAATTTTCTGCCTTTCCAATCAATGATCATGTCCTTAGCAGCCCTATTGACGTTTGCATATCGGTTATCTGACTGGGTATCCTCAGTTAGCACTTGTTCTTTTGCTATGCGCGCATTCAAGTCACCAATAATCATTATATCTGGCAGATCCAATTGTTGTATGCCATCAAACAGCTTTTCATAGTCCATCTGCCAGTGATTGCAATTAAGGTAGGTGGGGATGATACACAGTCGCCTCTTTACAATTAACGTCTACTATTGTGAAATTTGTTGCTTGTGCGAATCTGAATTTTGCATCTGCGTTGGGATCCCTGCGAATTCGTACAACGCTCCACCGCTGGCTCAGCCTCTACTTGATGATCTGGTCGCTGGTTCATAGTGCAGTATGTGAGTCTCAAAGTATGGTTCATATATCTCAAGGGGATGTTCAGTAAACGTTTCAAACAAGAAAACAAGTCATGGGATTTTATGAGAGAAAGTGGGAGTGTATTAGCTTATTTCCTAAACCTGCTATATTATACGCCAGGGATCTTAAGACTAGACTTAATAGATGCGTGATTTTCTG